>JAWQFJ010025342.1:15000-20843 GCA_034096865.1 Theodoxus fluviatilis
GGCATGTTTTCTGTGCATGGACAAAATCAGTGAGCAATCTGGCATGTTTTCTGTGTGTGGACAGGATCAGTGAGTAATCTGGCATGTTTTCTGTGTGTGGACAGGATCAGTGAGTAATCTGGCATGTTTTCTGTGCGTTGACAGGATCAGTGAGTAATCTGGCATGTTTTCTGTGTGTGGACAGGATCAGTGAGTAATCTGGCATGTTTTCTGTGCATGGACAGGATCAATGAGTTATCTGGCATGTTTTCTGTGTGTGGACAGGATCAGTGAGTAATCTGGCATGTTTTCTGTGCATGGACAGGATCAGTGATTAATCTGGCATGCTTTCTGCTCGTTGACAGGTTCAGTGAGTAATCTGGCATGTTTTCTGTGCGTGGACAGGATCAGTGAGTAATCTGGCATGTTTTCTGCTCGTTGACAGGATCAGTGAGTAATCGGCATGTTTTCTGTGCATGGACAGGATCAGTGAGTAGTATGGCATCCACTCTGCATGGACTGGGTCAGTGAGTAGCATGGCATCCACTCTGCATAGACTGGATCAGTGAGTAGCATGGCATCCACTCTGCGTGGACTGTATCAGTGAGTAGCATGGCATTCACTCTGCGTGGACTGGATCAGTGAGTAGCATGGCATTCACTCTGCGTGGACTGTATCAGTGAGTAGCATGGCATCCACTCTGCGTGGACTGGATCAGTGAGTAGCATGGCATCCACTCTGGGTGGACTGTATCAGTGAGTTGCATGGCATCCACTCTGCATGGACTGTATCAGTGAGTAGCATGGCATCCACTCTGCGTGGACTGGATCAGTGAGTAGCATGGCATCCACTCTGCGTGGACTGGATCAGTGAGTAGCATGGCATCCACTCTGCGTGGACTGTATCAGTGAGTAGCATGGCATCCACTCTGCATAGACTGTATCAGTGAGTAGCATGGCATCCACTCTGCATGGACTGTATCAGTGAGTAGCATGGCATCCACTCTGCGTGGACTGTATCAGTGAGTAGCATGGCATCCACTCTGCGTGGACTGGATCAGTGAGTAGCATGGCATCCACTCTGCGTGGACTGGATCAGTGAGTAGCATGGCATCCACTCTGCATGGACTGGATCAGTGAGTAGCATGGCATCCACTCTGCGTGGACTGTATCAGTGAGTAGCATGGCATCCACTCTGTGTGGACTGTATCAGTGAGTTGCATGGCATCCACTCTGCATGGACTGTATCAGTGAGTTGCATGGCATCCACTCTGCGTGGACTGTATCAGTGAGTAGCATGGCATCCACTCTGCGTGGACTGTATCAGTGAGTAGCATGGCATCCACTCTGCGTGGACTGTATCAGTGAGTAGCATGGCATCCACTCTGCGTGGACTGTATCAGTGAGTAGCATGGCATCCACTCTGCATGGACTGGATCAGTGAGTAGCATGGCATCCACTCTGCGTGGACTGTATCAGTGAGTTGCATGGCATCCACTCTAGGTGGACTGTATCAGTGAGTAGCATGGCATCCACTCTGCGTGGACTGGATCAGTGAGTAGCATGGCATCCACTCTGCATAGACTGTATCAGTGAGTAGCATGGCATCCACTCTGCGTGGACTGTATCAGTGAGTAGCATGGCATCCACTCTGTGTGGACTGTATCAGTGAGTAGCATGGCATCCACTCTGCATGGACTGTATCAGTGAGTAGCATGGCATCCACTCTGTGTGGACTGTATCAGTGAGTAGCATGGCATCCACTCTGCGTGGACTGTATCAGTGAGTAGCATGGCATCCACTCTGCGTGGACTGTATCAGTGAGTAGCATGGCATCCACTCTGCATAGACTGGATCAGTGAGTAGCATGGCATCCACTCTGCGTGGACTGTATCAGTGAGTAGCATGGCATCCACTCTGCGTGGACTGTATCAGTGAGTAGCATGGCATCCACTCTGCGTGGACTGTATCAGTGAGTAGCATGGCATCCACTCTGCGTGGACTGTATCAGTGAGTAGCATGGCATCCACTCTGCGTGGACTGTATCAGTGAGTAGCATGGCATCCACTCTGCGTGGACTGTATCAGTGAGTAGCATGGCATCCACTCTGCATAGACTGGATCAGTGAGTAGCATGGCATCCACTCTGCGTGGACTGTATCAGTGAGTAGAATGGCATGAACTCTGGGTTGACTGGGTCAGTGAGTAGCATGGCATCCACTCTGCGTGGACTGGATCAGTGAGTAGCATGGCACCCACTCTGCCTGGACTGGATCAGTGAGTAGCATGGCATCCACTCTGCGTGGACTGTATCAGTGAGTAGCATGGCATCCACTCTGCGTGGACTGTATCAGTGAGTAGCATGGCATCCACTCTGCGTGGACTGTATCAGTGAGTTGCATGGCATTCACTCCTTGAAGGCTCAGGAGAGACACGTTGGGCAATGAGGACCTGGAAATGCGCTGGTGGAGAGGGAAAGACTGACGGCGAAAGACAGTGGAAACACTGATCAGAAGAGAAAATGTTGGAAAGTCGTGTGAAGGAGATGGGTTAAACCATGCTTCAATAGCAAAAATATACGCCAGCAATTGCCTCTTTGATCCATCATTCACGTTCTTTGGGTAGTTGTCTTGAAATCTCACAAACACAGCAACAAAAAAGTTGTGTAAACACCTCTCAATATGATAGATCATTATTGTACAAAAAATTTCAAAACCGTTTGGTTCTGTTTCTTTTATATCTGCACATGATGGATCGCAAAATAGAGAGGATATTTGCCTGTTTTAATTGTACTTGCTTCCACACGAGAGTAGTACTTGACACAGCATAGTCGGTCCAGTTTATCGCAGGAAAGCTGTGTTGTGTGTGCATCTCTGCAGCACTTTCTCTCCATCCATCCACTGACTGGTTCCTAAAGAACACAAACTTAGTGTGGTGAATGGAGGAATGGTGCTTTGTCATCTTCTCGACGTACAGGTTGACTTTATTTTAAACACGAGCGTGGTTCTATGTGTAGATGAATAGGCCTACTGAGGCTGAAATGGTCGTTGTCAACCACATTCGGGGACAGAGTACTCCGAGTACTCTGTCCCCGGGGACAGAGTACTCGGAGTACTCTGTCCACGGGGACAGAGTACTCGGGAGTACTCTGTCCCCGGGGACAGAGTACTCGGTCTTTGAAATCTCGGCATTTGAACGAGAACGCCAACAACAGGCAGTTTACCTATCAAAATGGCGGTCGACGTTCGAATGGGACAAGATTTGTTGAACTATTTGAATACAGTGCCGGCCTACAGGGAGGCATCGCCGAGTGAAGAACATGTCGCGATATACCACATGGTCATCGGTATGTCACGTGACTGTAAGGACGAGATTTCAAAGACCGAGTACTCTGTCCCCGGGGACAGAGTACTCGGAGTACTCTGTCCCCGTGGACAGAGTACTCTGTCCCCGAATGTGGTTGACAACGACCATTTCAGGCCTACTGAGGTGACGGTTTTCTACAGCTGACTGACTGACTTGTTGCTTTGTGTACAGGAACGATGAAGTTTGAGAGATCCGTACGCGCTGACTACAAAATGGGACGCACCCTGGGATCGGGGTAAGGAGTACACGGGGATCATGTGTGGAGTGTAATGCTTTGTCCTGTTTCTGTGCCAACTTACGGCGACGGTCTTGCTAATAATGCTTCGCTCTCCGCAACGCATCATTCGAACACACGTCCTCAGTATGAGTATGGCTGAAATGGTCGTTATCGGCAACATTTCCGGACACTGTACCTGAGGTACTCTGTTCGATCGGACAAAGTACCTGAGGTACTCTGTCCGATCGGACAAAGTACCTGAGGTACTCTGTCCGATCGGACAGAGTACCTCAGTTTGAAATCTCGGCATTTGAACGAGAACGAGACCGCAGCCGCGCCACTCCGCCTGACTGGCTGCGCTCGATTTGTCCGCCTGAATCCGCCGGCGGGCGAGACGGGGCACCGGCGGGTTTTTTGTTGCGCTCGATTTGTTCAGAGGGGAGTTCAGAAGGCGCAGTGCTTCAAAGCGCTTACTCAGCGCTTAATGTGATTCACTCCTGAACGGCAATTTGCGGCGTGCTTCACTCAGCGCTCACTCAGCGCTGAGTTTACGACCTAAATAAATCACTTTCTTTTCAAACCTCGATTCTGAAAATTTGATACATTCAACCGGACCTAACTTCCAGTAAGTGTGCAAAATGTCAAGGAAATCCGTCCAGTAGTTTTTTGAGAAATCAGCCGTTAAGTCGGGACAGAGAGACAGATGATACAGATAAAATCACGTCACGTTATTGATGACGTCACACATTTTCCATTTCGCCATTCCATCAATTGACATTTTAGGGAGGTGCTTTCGAGTTTAAGACCTTAAAAAACCACTTTCTTTTCAAACCTCGATTCTGAAAATTTGATACATTCAATCGGAACTAACTTCCAGTAAGTGTGCAAAATGTCAAGGAAATCCGTCCAGTAGTTTTTGAGATATCAGCCGTTAAGTCGGGACAGACAGACAGACAGACAGACACACAGACAGACAGATAAAGTCTGTAGGACCTTCAGTAAACCTGGAGGGATAAAGAGCAATCTACTCTAAGTATCAATCATCAAAACAAGATGATTTCGTTATTGTACTCCAAGGGGAATTTTTTTCATAGCCAGAAATTAAATGATAAACATCTGCTTACATGTCTCTTTTCTATCAATGTATCTGTTATGTTTCTATTCAGTAAAATATAGTTTAACATACAGAGCCGAAGCCCTGTGTGGGACAGTCAAGAAAAATGGAGGACCTTAGGCGGGGACTGAACCCGCTACCTTTCGGTTAGCGCCCGAAGTACTCTAACGTCTCGCATGTTCTTTCTTTTGCCATGATTCCTGACCATCGTTCTCAAACCACACCACTGACGTATGTGCCTGTACCGTGACGTCACACAGGGGTCAGGCGTCGGTACACCTGGCGCGACACAGGGGGACGGGGCGGCTGGCTGCCATCAAGGAGATGGCGTGCGGGGGCGGGTCAGGCGGGCAGCGGGCCAGGGAGCATGGACTGAGAGAGGCGGCAGCCTTGCTTCGGTGTCGGAGTCCCCGTCTGGTCCGGCTGCAGGATGTGTACTACTGCCCCTCCTCGGCCTCGCTGGCGCTGGTGCTGGAGCTGGTGGTGGGATGCGACCTCTTCCAGCTGCTCAGGAGTCTGGATGGCAGCGTGTGAGTACTGTTAGGTAGGGGCGAACTATTTGCAACTCGTTTGCAAGCATAGGCCGTTGTCAACAAGTGTCAAAGGCTCTCAAATGTTGTCACATATTGACACCGGCCCATGCTTGCAAGCGACTTGCAAGCGACTTGCAAGCGACTCACGTTAAGAAACTCGGCGGCTGGTGTTCTCTCCCGCTTTGTGCTCTCGTGTTCGCATGCACGCGCACAGGCATGCAGGCAAATGCATATATGCATGCATGACGGCACAAATGCGTGCACGCGTCCATTCACTTGCTTAAACCAAGAGAAACTTGCACATACATGAACACACAAGCAGGTGTTAATGCACAACGAAGCATGCATGCCAGCATGCACACGTGCATTCACACACACATGCTCGCGTGCGCGCATGCATGTGCACACACGCACACACACACTGACACATGCACAAAAGCATGCATGCAATCGCGCACTCGCACGCATATGCATACTTGTCATGGTTTCAAATAGGTTTGGACTTCAACTGACACAGGTCATGATGGAGATATCCGCTGCTTGAATGCACTTTTGTATTTGTCGTCGATCCCTCACAAGACATTTCTTGATTTTTAGGATTTGTCACAGGTCCCATCATCTGTATGTGTGCTGTAT
>JAWQFJ010025343.1:5000-15000 GCA_034096865.1 Theodoxus fluviatilis
ATTTCTGTGTGCTGGGCGCAGAGTCCTCCTGCGCCCCCGGCAAACGCAAACATCATTGATCGCCTTCGGTCAGAAATCGCCATGCGGATCAAAGCTCAAACGCAGAACAAACCAGTTCAGAGTCCTCCCACCCCTCCTCTCAATCAGATGCCTCCAAGGCCTCCAGTTCAACCACAGCCAGTCGTTGGTTTTCGACCCCCTCCCACGACTCAGCAGCTCCCGCAGCAGAGACCAGTCCTCGCCTTGCCTGCGTTTCCTCTAGTGCAGTCAATGCTTCAGCAGCGTCCAAATCAACTTCCTGTAGCCATTCCTCGACCTCCTATCATACAACAAGGCCAGACCCCGATGAGGCCATTGGTGCCATCAGGACTCTCAAACCAACCAGGACAAGTCATGGTTCAGAACAACGCTCTGCTTGCAGCGAGACTCCGCAACAATATGCTGCGTCCCAACCCCCTGGTCGTGGCACAGCTTCGTCCCAAGGCTCTGATGCAGGCAGGCAAGTTCCTGACTCAGAACAAGGATGCCATCATCAGGATTGGGGACTTTGTTGGTGAAACAACGGGAGACGTAAGTGTTTCCGTAGACGTAAGATATAGGAACTCGCTAACATGACTGCATGTTTGTAGGCATGAGTTCATGACCATTTTGGATGTTGATGTTCTCACGACGATGAAAGTAGCACATACGCTGGAAGTGGTGTCGCTGCTTGGGGTGACGTTAGATAATACCGCAATGTCAAATTTTTATCATTATGTTTTTTTAAGTATTAAAAAGTATTAAGGAAATCGATGGATTTGCTAAATATCTTCAAGCAATAGTATTTCATTATTCCACCAATGAATCCTCTCATTATTTACAGCAGCAGAGTCTCATGCATGTACTATACTTTTTCATTCGGCCATTTCTGTCAAACAAGTAGAATGCATCGGGGGAAATTAAAAAGTAATACCGTCTTGGTTTCGAAATATTTCTCTGCGTGCTCGGTAAAGATCTTGATGTGAGCTAAACTAGAATAGTAATCCATTTCATTGGCGACATGTCACTTTAATGGGGACATATAGTCCTGTCAGTCGAAGAGGTCGTTGTCTGGATTCAAGGCGTACTTGGAACGCAGATTTTGGCAACTTCATTGTTTTTTTCTGCTGACAGTTAAAATGAAATATTATATGCGGCGTTTCCTTTCACAAGGACGAAAAAAGATAAAGAATTAACAGCAAAATGCATCAATTAACGGACACGGGAAATGTATTTACGAAATTAATAGGGAAAATTAAAGAGAGACGGCAATAGCAGTGCCGTTAAAACGTCTTCAAGTCAGAGCGAGGCACTACAAGCAGAGGCTCGCAATACTTCGGAAGCCTTTTAATGGACATCTGGAGAACGTACATGTACAAACACATTATCCTTCATCTTGAAGCTATTCATGGTGTGATAGGGGCATGAAACTCATTTGAAACTGTGGAAAACGGCTCGTGAGCCCGGGACCAGGAAGTCTCTCATTGCTGTCATTTATCATCGCTATTCATTTGTGGGCGTCTGCCACTCTCAATTTCCCCAGACAAGTCTTGACACACCAGCACCATCGCTGTCTATTTCTTGAAAACACACACACACACACACACACACACACACACAGACACCTACGCGCGCGTGCACACAGACGGATACACATACACACGCGCGCGCGCGCATGTGTGTTCCGAGACTGTCGTCGTTACAGTACGTTACTCGTTGCCAAAGTATTATTCAGTAGGGTAAAAGAAATGTAGCATCTTCAAATAGATGAGGCGAGCCATGCATTTTCTAGCTGTAATTTACTGACTCCGTCACAGGGCGCCATTACTCTCATCATTTTTCACTCACTTATGGTTGAGCAGCTGCAGATAAAGCTCGCCCATGACAGTTAAAACAGTCCCTCCTTTGTTGCAAGTTTTACGGTGACTTTTTTTGATATGGTCCGACTGAAATACACCAGTACTTTACATGAATTGTCGTGTTCACATTACTCTGACTCAACGTAATGACCTGTCCAATAAAGCATATAGACTTGTGTGTGTGTGTGTGTGTGTGTGTGTGTGTGTGTGTGTGTGAGAGAGAGAGAGAGAGAGAGAGAGAGAGAGAGAGAGAGAGAGAGAGAGAGAGAGAGAGAGAGAGGGAGAGTTGTATCAAAACTTTAACACAAGCATGCATATTACACCCAGTCTTGTGAACACGGGATAATATTACTGTAACATTCACATCAAACAATAAAGGCATGATCTGGGGGTAGGATGGGAGTAGGCGTTTAGCAAACAAAATTAGACATGTAGAGGGAGAGAGAGATGAAGAGAGAAAAGATATATAAAGAGCGAGTGAAAGGAGGGAAGGAAACGCCGCATATAATACTTCATTTTAACTGTCAGCAGAAAAAACAATGAAGTTGCCAAAATCTGCGTTCCAAGTACGCCTTGAATGGAGAGAGAGAGAGAGAGAGAGAGAGAGAGAGAGAGAGAGAGAGAGAGAGAGAGAGAAAGGGGGGACAATAGATCTCTGGCCTGTTTATATGAAACGTGTCCCTCGGAAGAACAAACTATCCAAACAGGGAATCAAAGACTTGAAATCAGTCTCGGCACGGGGGGAACGTCACGAAACGAGTCAAATGATGCTCTCTACCTTGCCTTGCCTGTCAGCTGGCTCGGTTGTTGAAGGAGCTCATACATCCGTACAAAACGAGGGTCACCCCAATACGCTGCATACCCTGCTGAGATTTGACTCGCTGTCCTGTCTCGCTGTCCAGTAGACCGGGGTGCGATGTGAGCAGCAGCTGACCGCGTACGGAGAGGCATGGTACCTTGTCTGTCTCCTCCCTCGATGAACAGTCCGGGCTTCATCAAATGGCTGGACGGTGTCCCTTGGGTCGGTCAGACGCAGTGGCCTGACGACGCGTTGCACAGTGTCGAACAGCGTCGTCACTGCTGACAGTCGCACACGGGTCATGGGACACACCTTCAGCACATTTCTTGCTTCCACTTCTTTCCTCGCGACTCAATTAGGAAGATAGTTGTCTGGCACTGCGGGTTTTATCCTGCGAGTGGGCAAAGGCGTGGAGTGTGTTCACCGGCACATCACCATCCTCTAACAGGGCATTAGTTTCTGACTTGTTTGTTGTTTTCCTTGACCGTGACTCTGACGCGGTGCTCACACATTCACCATCGCGGTGATCTGCACGTGCATCTCGAGTCGAATGGGACTCTTGGGCACCGGCAATGGCGGGATCCAAACATTGCGGCAAAGATAGTTTTTCTTTGAAATCGACGTGAATTGTAGAAGAACGAACATTAAAGCAGAGGGAGAGAGAGAGAGAGAGAGAGAGAGAGAGAGAGAGAGAAAGATAGAGAGAGAGAAGGACAAAAAGACAGAGAGAGAGAGACAGAGAGAGACAGAGAGAGACAGACAGAATATTAAGAAAGTTTCTCGATATACTGTCTGTATCTCATGGGGTGTATTGTAACAAAATCTTATTCTAGCTTTATTAACCTATTGTATTGTTGATCTGTGACTTAACATAAAGGACTATAGTGCGAGAATAGTTTTGAGAATGTTGACTTCATCATAGGATAGTTAATACGTTGAAACCGCACATATACTTTGTACGTAATTACTCATTAAGTTTAATATTTAAAGTTTTAGGAGAGCTCTTGATTTTTTTTTCAAAATCACTCCAGGTTAAACGATGTCATCACGGTTAAAACACATCTACCTCCAGTCTCTTTTCATCCCTGGCATTTGTTCCAATTTAGAGGTCAGAAGATACGCGGGGGAAAGGATACATTAATTTGGGTAGCAGACACTCCTCAGCCGTTTTTCTTGTTGTAATGCCTTATTTCCTGTTGTCACGCTCACAGCAGTCCCTAGCCCTTCGTATCTCTGGGGATGATGTGAGGATACTCCAGTGTCATCTTCATGGGACAACGTTGATCCGGTATCTCCATTAAAACTGCAGCCCGATTACGTATTGTAGAAATCATGCGAGTCAATAAATATCCTGAGGATGCGGTGTAATTGTCATTCACATGAACATCTTGTCTCTTACTTTGGCTATATTTAAAAACTCGTCTCGAGCTGTCCAGGTGTTGCATTTTGTAAATGGCTCTCTTATGGGCTTGTTGATGGCTCCTGTCTTCTGCTGTCCCGCTCGGTCTTTTCTTCTTCGTAGTGGCAAGTGTCTTATTAACATTTTAGCCGTAAATCTTGCAGCCATAATCTCCGACGCGTATTGTTGAATGTATCTCTGCCCCAGGGAAGCGACGGGAAGGGTGCATGGCAGAATATGCATGAATTCTTGTAGTGTGGCATCACATATACTACAAAGGTTTCCACTTCGGACAGCTGGATTTTTCTGTGGGGACATGCCGAAAGCTATATAGTCAGTGGCAAAAATTTTGGTTTATTTGATAAAACAATGTTGCTGTTTCTCCAGAAAGCGTTCATTGCAATGGGGCATGCATGTGTGTCTACGAAATATGCACTCATTTCCTCCACAGCTCATGACTTCAAAGATGATGAAGGCGGGGAAGAAAGAACTTCACTGTCGCGTCCCCCCCCCCCCCCACAAGATGGTACATTGTTTCACAACAAAGATCATGCGAAGCCACAAACGTTATTGCACGTTTTTGGCTGTGTATGTGTTAGAGTGTAACTCTCGATTTGCAAATAACTGTCATATGCATGAAAAGGCAGATGATGTTAATATTATTTCTTCGTGACATCAAAAGACTGTACGTCAAAAACCGTTATGCATGTTTCAAATCGAAACAAGTAAGCAGCGGAATGAAATGTTATCACAAGTTCCGACCTGTTTCTTTTACCACAATGTATATGTCGTCGCTTTCTTTGCAAAACAGCTCTCATGTTTGGGACGCCGCGGTTGCTTGATCTGCCACGGAAAAATGTCCAAACACCACGTAATGACACTCACGATCTTTCCAACGTGACTCTAAATGAATGCTTGCTGTAGTGTTAGCCATGTGAACAAGAAAATAAATACCCTTTTTATTGAGGCATAAGTGATTCTTGTAAATGGGAGGCAATATGAAAAGGTTCTGTTTTAAATGGAAGGAGCAACACGACACGAGGCAGTTGAAACATCATCTGTGAGATATCCCTTAAGTGCTCATTCAAAAAATGCAGGAAAACGTCCACTTATACGACGACTGTTCTCGATGCATCCCTCTTCAGTAGAGATCTGCGGTCCTCTTGCTCTTGTGGCCCTTGTCGGCTTCTCTAGCCCAGAAGGCCCGAAGAAGCACGTAGGCGCCAGTGGAAGGCATCCTTGGGGATGAAGGCCATCGACTTCATGTTCCATTGCAGGAATCACAGAGCTACGTGTGCCTCTCGCTTCTTGCACATCCAGAGTACTGTCACGTATCATGACGTTGTGAAAAGATCGACTCAGCGCAGTTGTACCGTTCATGCAATGTTATCGGAATGCAGTGTGCTGAGAAATGAGACGAAATGCATGGATTAATCTGAAATCATCCGAAAGCCAGCGGCTAGAGGTTCCAACTGATGAAGGAACATCGAGCGGCTCTGGCCGTCCGCTACACATAAAGTTGTTGCGATGGATGGCATTTCAAGCGCGTCTGTGTACAACGAAGAGTATAGATTAGGGCCAGAACAGGTCGATATTATTTCGTCAGCTCCAATCTCCGGCTCGGAATGCTCTGGCAGGAACACCAAGCAGCACATGTCTCCAGGCAAAAAGTGCATGCTGTGCTGGTGATAGGGGCAGGTCCTAGTTGGGCGTCCACGACTAATTCATCGTCCGCTCAAGGGTCACAGAGGTGCATGAAAGGTCACAGCTGGACCTATGCATCGTGACAAGACGCATGCCAATACGCAAAGTGAAGTCGTATGTTGACTACGAGAGGAAAACGAGGGTTGAACGCTTGCATCGTACACGGAAACTCAATCTATAGTCATTACTGCATTCCAATCTACTTGCTTTACACTACGAGACCGTGCAACGTCTGAGGTCCGAAACTGTTCCTGTCTATCCCCTGCAAGGCAACGGCCCTGCATTGAGAACTTTGTATTGCATGAACACCTTTTAGCCACTCGCAAATGACTACTCGAAACGTTTCTGGGCAGTATGACTTTGTGCCTGCTGAATTTAAAGCTTCTGTTATTTACAGAAAACTTTGTAAGAATTTAGCAGAATTTCCCAGATGGTTAATGCGTGTTAGATGCAATAGAATTTAACACGTATATTACATTGAATTAAAAAAATGAAATTACGACAGATAAGAAAATACGGCATAATATATACAAAGTAATGGACACAAAACAATAAAAAGAAAGTGAGCATAACACAAGAAAGCTGAACTGTCTTGAACATTCTCTTACCTCTTACTCTCCGCAGGTGTACTTCATGCTGTGTCCCTTGGTTCTGTCGGACACCAGCATGACCATCTTCCAGATGCCCACAGAGACAGCCATCTTGCAGTGCCTGAAGCCACAGACGTGCCAGAAACTGGCACAGCTCACCTCCTCCATCTGCAATCGTTTGCCTGCCTACTGTGGAATGGTCAATCAGCTCGTGCACATGTGCCCCCTCCTGCACGCCCGTCCCATTATTGTGACCCTACCTCTGCCACCCCCCACTCTGCCTCCCACTCAGCCCCCCACCACGTAAGTTGGTTTGCCCCCGCCTCCTGTTTCTCCTCCTCCTCCCTCTGTTTCTCCTCCTCCTCCTCCTCCTCCTTCTCCTTCTCCTCCTCCTTCTCCTCCTCCTCCTCCTCCTCCTCCTCCTCCTCCTCCTCCTCCTCCTCCTCCTCCTCCTCCTCCTCCTCCTCCTCCTCCTCCTCCTCCTCCACTTCCTCCTCCTCCTCCTCCTCCACTTCCTACTCCTCCTCCTTCTCTTTTTCTTCCTATTCTCCATCTTCCTCTTCTTACTCCTCCTCCTTCTCTTCCTTTCCCTCGTCCTCCTCCTATTCCTACTCCTCCTCTTCCATTCATCCTCTTCTTCCCCCTCTTCATCCTCCTCCTCTTCTTCTTCCTCCTCTTCCTATTCCTATTTCTCTTCTTTTATGTCTTTGTGCTTGCTTATTCATCTCTTCTTCTTCTCTTACTCCTCCTCATTATCTTTGCCTTCACCTCCTTGTCTAACTCGTCCTCGTTGTTTTTATCGTCTGCGTCGTTGTCCTCGTCCTCGTCAACCTTGTTATTCTTTTCGTCATCATTGTCGTCGTCCTTCTCGTTGTACGTCCTCCTGCTCCTCCCCCTTTTCTTGTGTCTGCTTCTGATCTTCCTCCTCCTTCACTTCCTCCTCCTTCTGTTCTTCCTCCTTCTCCTCCTTCTTTCTATGCTCCACCTACTTACCTGCTTCCTACAACTCCACTCATCCCAGCCAAATCCAACCTCTTCTCTATGCAAGTGAACTTTGTATTTCTGACGTGAAACAGTGGATCACCCAGAACAACCTCAAACTTAATGATTCAAAGACTGAAGCTCTCCTGGTTGGTGGTAGAGGCGAATTTGATCAGGCCCTGAAACTAACCATAGGTCAGAGTGAGATAGAATTCTCAACGTCTGTTAGAAACTTAGGTGTCATGTTCGATGATGATCTTTCTATGAGAGTTCATGTGAACAAAGTTTGCCATTTAGCTTCCTACGAGTTAAGGAAAATGTGCACTATTCGTCACTATCTTTCACAACAGGCCACTCAAACCCTTGTCACTTCCCTTGTTCTGTCCCGTCTTGATTATGGAAATTCTCTTCTTGCTGGCATTCCTGACACTCTGCTAAACAAACTGCAAAAAGTCCAAAACACTGCTGTTAGATTAGTTTTTAGATGCCCCAAGAGAAATCTCATATCCAAACTCCTTCGTGCACTGCATTGGCTCCCCGCCGCTCAGAGGATAAAGTATAAGCTAGCCACTATGTGTTTCAACTTCTTCAATCAAACTACGCCACACGCACTCAAAGAAATTCTCACTGTCTACACCCCTGCTAGAAATAATCGTTCAGCTGCAGACATCAAAACGTTAAATGTCCCCCGTCGCATAAAGAAAACCTAAGGACAGCGAGCTTTTTCTTACATCGGCCCTGTAACGTGGAATAGCCTACCTTTCCCTGTCCGTCACTCTGATTCCATGTCCCAGTTCAAAACCTCCCTTAAGACACACCTGTTCCGGTCAGTCTTTCCTGACGAGCAGTGAGGTGCTTCACAAGGCGCCTCTCTTATGTTTCGTGTTTTGTTTATTGTCTGCTGTGTTAATTAATTGTATTGTATTTAACTCTTCTTTTATTTCAACTGTACAGTGTGCGAGTGTTGGAATGCTTTGTATGAGTGTGGACTTTCCATTGTAAACGCCATGAGCTCGCCTATTAGGGAAGGTATGTGCGTATATGTAATCTGTATTATTATTATTATTATTATTATTATTATTATTAGTAGTAGTATTGTTTTTATTATGTCAACAGTAGGGCAGGCGCAGACACACAAAGAAGACTCGCTTACAAGCACATACATCAGTGTTTACCATCATAGCTTTTTTCTTGTTTATTTAAAGGCAACATTGCATCTCGACGATATTTGCGAGCTCGGGTCAGTACTATAACCATCATGAATTGTTTTGGGAGTCAATTGCCACCGAAAATTCACTCAAAGGTCAAAGCACAAAAATGAAGGGCAGTTAAAGGGGTCTGACACTCGTCGCTGTCCGATGATATACGTGTGTCTACAAATCATATCATTATCTTAACAGGATACACTATTAAAGCACTTGTATCAACGGGAAGGAGACTGGAATTGAGGGGTAATTGAGAAAAATGGACTCTGTTGTGTTCAGGCCAACATGTTCAACATGGATCATGTAACTGCAGTTGGCTAGCTTCCTCCATGTGACTGTACATGCACGAACTCATGACATTTTCATGTTCGGGATGGAAAATAACGTTGTTTGAGCAAAAAATGGCAACAACAAGGTCTGTCACGGGAGAGCAAACAGGAACAAAAACAGATTTCAATAAATTGTTGCAAGATAGAACATCTTTGTGGTCATCGGTCAAACTGGTTCTTCACGGATAATCTTACTGCAGTGGTCAAGCTTTCTCCAGGAGTCTCTGCAATCGGAAATCCATTGTATTTCTAAGTTTGGGAAGTCGTAGAAGTTCAGCAAATTCCATTAATTGTATCCAGAATAGCGCAGACAACAGCAGCGCTGACAAAAGTGAGGCCCATCTGGAATGACAAAAACAGTTCATTCACCTCAAAGATCTGGCTGATGCATCCTTGGCAGCTCCATATTCCTATATGCCTGCGAGTCATGGACCCTGACAGCTGAGTTAGAGAAGATGATACAGACCACAGAGATGAAATGCTTCCAAAAGACCCTTGACATCTTCTACACAGACCATACTACTAATGAGGAAGTAAAGAACAGAATGAGGCAAGCTATTGGGTATTTATTAAGATCTCCTGAACACCGAAAGGAGAAGGAAACTGTGGTAGTATGGCCATGTCTCACGATTTTAGGACAGGCCAAAACAATCCTACAAGGAACAGCACAGGAAGGCAGAAAGAGAGGCAGGCAGAAATAAAGAAGGGAGGACAGCATCCCAGAGTGGACAGGCTTGACGCTGAGCAAGACAGAAGGACAGCCAACAAGGAAGGATGGAGGGAACTGGTAGCCAGATCTGTGGTGCCCCAACGGTCGTCAAGCCTTGGGGATAGATGACGATGACGAAGGCGACAACGATGATGACGATGACGACGATGGTTTTTTTCAACTCTTTTTTGGAGGTAGATCGTGAAAATAATAAGGAATTGAACTTACATAATTATTGGTAAGGGTCTGTGCCAAAATGAACGCATAGAGTGTACTAGACATGTACTCACATATGTGTGCGCGGTTCGCATGAATGAGTAAACAATGAGAGGGAGGTAGGGTAGGGGTGTATGAGAGAAAAAGCGATGGAATGAAAGATTGAGAGAAAAATGGAGAGCGAGAGATTG
>JAWQFJ010025343.1:17500-21793 GCA_034096865.1 Theodoxus fluviatilis
ATTAAAAAGCTTCTCCTTGTTGAGCTGACGGTTTCTTGGGAATCAAAATTACATGGGCTCATGAGAGGATGCGGCTGAGGTACGAGGTATTCCGCATGAAATGCGGCTGGGAGGGTTGGGACTGTCAGGTGCTCCCAGTCGAAGTGGGGTGTAGTAAAGGCTTCATAGCTCACTCAACACCCCGGTTTCTGGTGCAGTTGGGTTGCAAGCCCTCACGCTCCAAAAGGGTCAGTGGGCAATTCCAGCAGACAGCCGAGGCAGCGTCCTTGTGGATCTGGCGCAAGAGCCGACGCCCTAGGGGGCCTTAAGTTCTGCTCCAAACCGATACCCCCTGGTGGCGTTTGCTGCTTGGGGCCGCCCATGTCCGAGCTACTGGAGTTGGCCCCGAAAGCTCCATGGACATGGGTTCCAGCTGAGAAGAGGGGTAATGTGCGGCGGCTTCTCTGTGTGTGTTTTTATCGTTTCGAATCTTGATAACGGTTTTTATTACCAATAAGCGTTTGTATACAATTCTTCCCTCATCCGTCCCGCCCATGTGGAATAGTTCAGTTGTAAGTGCTTCGCATCTTATTTTGATGTGCACAGAAACATCTTTCTCTACTCCTGACTGACTGCATGTTATACTTTATAAGCATGCAACAGAAGCGTATGTATAGATATACTTGCTTTCAATACTAAGGTCCCGGTCTTGCATGATAAATTATGTTTGTGGAATAATAGTTATTCCCATGATGTCAAACAGTGTGCAGACTTCTATTTTGTTCCTGGATATGGCGAGATAGTCTGCTCCTGCAGGTTAAGAAGTGGGGGCAATGTGTGCATTGGAAGTTTGCTGTGGAAACATATGGCTGTTGAAGACTTCCTACCTTGAAAAAAAACCGCTCTGGGATGTGTTTTATCGTGGTCGGATATAAACACAGCTGTTGTGTTGGGCAGAACTGGCCATCAAGGTGATTTATTTGTTGCCAAGTTACTGTGCTACCGCTTAGCTTGTCACGGACAGAAAGTAGGAATGTGAGGCATAGATCAAGAAAACAATCTATAGCGTATGAGCAATATGGAAAACATCGAAATCTGTTGACACTGCAACAGCACCTCCAAACTGTATGACTGAAACAGCCTGAGCGAAGAGGGAGAGACCTTTGACAGCGAGGAAGGATCCGGAGTTGCCGGACAAGTAAGGCTAAAACTAACGACTTTAAAAAAGTGTATCAACTGGCAATGTAGACGGAATTTGTCAACGACCTCAGTAGTTCAGTGATAAGAGCACTTAAACGCTCACCTGGAGGCCGCGGGTTCGATTCCTGCCTGAGAGATCGGAAACTTATTCAGTCTGTGCGCTGGGGATGTTCAACCCTGTATTATGAACTTTCGAACCACTGTAACACTACCATATATGGCAAACGTCATTGACCTTCCCCCGCCGTTCTCGGAGAAGCATATCCTCTCCCCCTGACTTGCCAGCTGAATATGTCAACAATACTAAACTTAAACTCCTTTGGGGAGATGCCAAGATTCTTAAACTTGTCCATGATACATTCCTGGCATCTCTTCATTAAGCGTCTCGCCTTTCTGTGACCCTATATGAGGAGGTCGAGAGACCGGCGAGATATGTGACGCAAGATGAACTTGAAGACATACAAGATTATCAGCGCGCGAATGAGACTAAAGTGGAGGTATTGCAGCCAAGTTCAAGTTTGTTTGGGTGCCGTATTACGGCACAAATTATTTAATAACCCTAGGGGCCGCTATGACGAGTGGTACAACACAGAGTCGCTATACAGCTGGAGCTCATGGCTGCTGGGGTTTTGGAGCCTCCTTCTGTAACTCAAAGCTGGAGTCGGAATGTTTTACAGTATCAGACTGCAAATCCGATTTCGGCCACCGCATACCAAATTTGACATTTTATACGCCATGCACTTTTATTTTATTTCAAACAAAAACCTATAAGGCTATTTCTCCTTGTGAATGTAAATCTTAAGTGCTCATTTGACTCGAGAGTTTATGGGGGGGTTGAACTGAGGGGGGGGGTGGGAGTCGAGTGTCAGGAAGTGTAGAAGAGAGCCGAAACAACTTTGGTGATCAGGGGCTCGGAGGGGGCGGGGGGGCTGAAGTACCGTCCTAGTGGCCTCGTGCTCCGAGGGGCTTGGGGAAGTTTCTTGCATTGTGGATTTTTGAGAATCGCAACTGATTGGTCCAGGGGGAATGACTGATGCTGCCCGAAAACTGTATCGCCATGGAGTCGCCTCTGTATGCGGGGAGGCGTCTGGGGGGGGGATGGGGGCCAATAGACGATCCTTCCTTTGGAGTACCGGGGGGGGCAGGTGGGGTTAAATTCAAAAGCGAATAAGGTGGGAGTGCGCGTCTTCTAAAAGTTGTGGGCGAACGGGCGAATAAAGTTCGCCTAGATAAAAAGTAGAGCTGTACAGAGTTTGGGCTATGAACAAAATGCAATATTGGGCTTGGATTTGTGTCCGCGCGAGGAGGATCGAAATTATTCCGGGCTTTTGGAATTGACTTCTTTCTGGCGAGCGCATGGTCTTAGAAGGCAATAAGAAATGATGTACCCGTCGCTCCAGTTGCTTCGGCCTAAATGAGCGATGTGTTTGCGAGGGAGAAGTTCTTTTCATAGGGACCTGTCTGAAAATCGTTGGCTTCTTATCTAAGAAAAAAACAGTGCGGACACTGGGGATGAACAAAAAGTGGGGGGTCGCACCGGGTTTATGGGGGGGAGCATTTTAGAGGGCCATTATGCAGGGGGCAGTGACTTACGCAACAGCGAGAAGCAGGCGCGGGAAGAAGGGAGCATAAGTCGTGGTCGCGATTGTCTGTTTTTCCTCTCTGGGGGAGGATGAATCACACACACACATATTACATGCACAGGCAGCTTGCACCACTAGCCACAACCATCCGCTTTCTGTATTGTCTATATCACTCCGTTGAAAAAAAAATTACACAGCTGCCGTCTATCTCTCAGGTGTGATAAGAGCAACAAGTGTGTGGGGCGGGAACAAAATATTGTCCAAAATTAGTGGGGGGGGGGCTGTGATATTTCAAAACTAAGACTAGTATACCTTGAGTAAAAGATACGCGAGTACTCACGGGGAGCTTAGCTTAAGAGGCGGGGGGGGGGGTGCCTTTTAACAAAAAACGCAGTATTTGCAATTCTCGGCTGGTCATAAGCAACCAGGCAATGTAACTGGGCTAAATTTGTGGTGATAAAACGTAGCGGGGGGGGCTGGGAGGGGGACAGCCAGCAGATCATTCCATATCTACTTGCAACATTCAGAAGATTAAAACTAACATAAACGTGGCTTCATAAGGGGTAAAGATGCGATGCTAGAAAATAAGACGGTAATAGTTTCATAATGCTTAAGACGTTTGACTTCAGGGATTTGGGGCGATGAATTCAAACGCAGAGGGGGGGTAAAGGGGGGGGGGGGATGGCGGGGCTCAGAGATGGAGATTTGCTTATGATCGGGGAGAACACCTCTATAACATTGAAGAATGTATTTTAGGGTATCTTTAGAGGGAATCTTGAGTATTTACCGCTGACTGGAGGCAAAGTCCATGAGCACAAGGAACCACTTCGTCCCTACGGGCACGAGCATTAGGGATGGGCTGATCTGTGGTCCCAGAGGGGCACTGCTTGTTCATTGTATCTCGGTAATTTCCAGGTTGGAAGTGTGCGTGTTCATCACAACTATAAGTCTTGTAAAACTACAACGGGCGCTGGATGTCCTGCCAGGATTCAACCAAATTGGAACCCTCTGGCGATGTTGGTTCTTGAGCAGGGGCTGCTGCTTCTAGTAGTCTGTCACTAGCTGCAGGTACGTCGCCTAATGACAACCTTAAGTTCTAGGCTGACCAAGGAGGGTGGGATGTCAGGGATCAATGAAGTTGCATTAATAGCCTGTTTTGTCTTCCGAATTCCCAGGTTGTTTATGTCATCAATTGTTCTATCATGCTAGTGCGCAGCATGGCTATTGAATCGAACGACGCTATTTAGAAGACCGCCAAACAACCTCAACTTCACGCACATAAAATGGAATCTGTTGTGGGCCTTAATTTGTGATTTCATTAAAAAGTATCTATCTCTGTTAACTATTTGCGTGTGCAGTCAGTGTCCGAAAAAAAGCCTGGGCTACCAGTGGGGGGTCACGGGATATCCTAATCGAGCGGCCCATGTGTCGACTTGAAGTGCTATGCCGGCTCAGACAGGTGCTACACTAGCACCCAGGGGCACAAGCAAGCTGACAGCAGTCAGCAGAGTACACACAGCAGAACTCACAC
>JAWQFJ010025344.1:0-15000 GCA_034096865.1 Theodoxus fluviatilis
ACTTTGTCCAAGCACAGGACACGTGATAGACATATTCAAGGTCCGTGACCTTAAACTACACTGTCTGTAGCAACGAAAATAGTAAAGGCAGTATAGGTGTGGATGGGCAGGAGAGTGTACAGCCTTCTGTAAGCGTGGCTAAACATTGTGCATGGACAGCAAACTATCACACACACACACACAGACACAAACACACACACATACACACACACAAACACACATACGCATACACACACGCACACATACATACACACACACGCTCACACACACGCGCACACGCTCGAACACACACACACACACACGCACGCACACACGCTCAAATACACGCGCGCACACACACACACACACACACACACACACACACACACACACACACACACACACACACACATCTCCCGAAGAAGAAAGAACAGTAGAGGGAAATGTTTTAGTTTTTCTATAGCAACTTATCCCCCATGTCTGGGTCTCAAACCGCTTTACACTTTATCTCCTGATCACTGGGCCGCTTGATCAATATTTTACTGTCACCTGAAGACAAATACAGAGAGTGGCAGGCAGGATGCACAGTCGCATACCACACCAAGACCGCTCCTTGGGAGAATAATGCAACCGGATGCTGGCTCATGGCGGCGTACGAGAGTTGATTGCACTACAGTGTGCTATCGCAGCCCTCACTGGCACCCCGTTTTGCTCCTGGGTGGAAAGAGGCAGTGCGAGTTAAGAGTCTTGGCCAAGGATACAAATCTGGCATCCGCGCATCTTTGGTCGCCGCTACCGCTCGACGCAAGCGATTCCGGGCGAGCGCTTTGACGAAACCCATGAAGGATTGATCATTGCAATGACTGATGAACAGGTTCCACGTCCATGTTAAATAATAAGTCTGAAACATTCAGTCTCAGAAAGAGACAGGAGCATACTATGGGAAATGCAATCGAACTGAGTTCCTGTATCAATGAATGAATATATGCCTGACTGACTGACTGATTGAATTAATGAATGAATCAATTACTGAACAAACGAAAGGATAAATGAATTAATAGTTTTACGGTCTTTTAGCCTTTGGAGATTATGCAAAGCTATTGATACGAAAATTATCTCAGCAAAGAAGCATTCCCAATGATGGAAGTCAACTTTTTTGTTCCAAATATTAGGTGAAAATGGCATTTGCAACAAACACTTTTATTGTTGGTTGTTCTTCCGTTTGTTCGTTTGTTCGTTTGTGTGCTTGTTTGCTGGGCATGCAATTTTCTAATATTTTCGAGCAGTTTAATTGTTTAAAAAGAGAGTTCGGTGAAAATCTTCGATCGTTTCTGATTAGATATGTCTACTTTCCGGGAAACGCAGATCAGATACATTGCACGGCTCGCAGCAATAAACTTGGAACAAAACAGTCTTACGACAATACTGACGGAAGAACTGGCGCACAGACGGACAAACGGAAAAACAGACTCTCTCTCTCTCTCTCTCTCTCTCTCTCTCTCTCTCTCTCTCTCTCTCTCTCTCTCTCTCTCACTCACACACACACACACACACACACACACACACACACACACACACACACACACACACGCACACACACCACATATACACATACAAACATACTCCATGCTGTTGCTGCTGCTGCTGCTGCTACTGATGATGATGGTATTAAAAAGGAGGAGGAGGGGAAGGGGGAGGAGGAGGAGGAGAAGGAGGAGGAGGAGGAAGAGGGAGGGAGAGAGGGAGGGAGGAAGGGAGGGAGGGATAGAGGGAGGGAGGGAGGGAGGGAGGGAGGGAGGGAGGGAGGGAGGGAGGGAGGGAGGGAGGGAGGGAGGGAGGGAGGGAGGGAGGGAGGAGGAGGAGGGAGGGAGGAGGAGAAGGGAGGGAGGAGGACGAGGAGGACGGTTGGAGTTTTACGGCTTATCAACCTTTGCAGGCTATATACGGCCAATGAAAACGAAAATCACATGAGCTGGTCTAGATTTTTCTACTTTATAATTTTGCTACTCGTGAATCGCTTACGGGAGATGCAACGGATCTAATCCTACCCTCTAACCCCAGTAGGCCCTACACTGACAGAAAATGACGGACGGGCAGACAAGTGGATACAAAGGATTGACACGGCAACAGTAGGGGGAGGCGATAACGGGGAAAACGCAAGCTGCGTTCGGTTTCTGACAGAGCTCTTTATGGAGACCAGGAGAAAAAGACGACTTTGATCCTCACTGAAAGCAATCTGGCGCGCTGTCTTGCAAAGTACTTGGCCGCTGAATAGGCCCCGTTGAATGACGGGCTCTGATCTCCACACCCATTTCTAAAGGGACTTGCCCCCTCGTAGCGTGAGAGTGTCTGGTGCTCATAGAAATTCAGACCGAGTAGGATTTTATGATGGGTGGAGTCCGCCTTGTGCATTGAAGTATTCGTGCTTGATTCACTCACCTGTTGAGGTTTTTTGGACCGGATCTTGGGCTGGACAGTTCAATGATCCAAGTTTGGTTTGCTTCACAACGTGAAAGCAAAATGTCTCTTGGCACCCTTCTGGTTCCTAGCTGCGTGTAAAGAGGTGAAATCTGATGAAGATCAATGCATACTACAGCAAGATACGAGTCTTATCCAGAGAGTTGTATACTTGAATCAGGAATGTTTCCTTGCAAGAAGCATGATGTATTTAAGTAGATAAAGTGATAAAAGAACTCATTACTCTTATTACCATATTTTCCTCCATTCTTTTCCACATAAGGATTATGCCTGGTTTCCACTTGAAACATTCTTATTGGTTTACTTTGAATGAAATTCAGGCATTTGATATATCTGTTTGCCTGTAGATGATCTAAAAGAAGACTGCCGGGTCAGAAATATCTCGTCCTTTGCATCAAGCATTGTCCATGCCTTTAAGTCTGCAGTGTTAGGAAGAGCGTAACTTGGACAAGTGTTATATACATTGTGGCTACAGTTAATGATAATGATGTCAAATCTACAGTGTTGGTGTCAAATCTGATTGCACTTGCAATGAGCCGATGGCCTAAATCTCTCTCTCTCTCTCTCTCTCTCTCTCTCTCTCTCTCTCTCTCTCTCTATCTCACTCTCTCTCACACACACACACACTCTCTCTCTCTCACTCACTCGCTCTGTATCTTTCTCTGTATCTCTCTCTTTCTCTCTCTCTGTGTCTCTGTCTTTCTGTGTCGCTCTACCTTTTTGTGTCTCTCTGTGTCTCTCTATGTCTCTGTGTTTCTCCTTCTCTGTCTCTCTCTCTCTTTCTCTCTCTCCCTCTCTCTCTCCCTTCTCTCTCTCTCTCTCTCTCTCTCTCTCTCTCTCTCTCTCTTCAATACCTCTTTTCTACACACGACTTTCCTGCTGCCTTAAAAAATGTGTAATATCAGCATTTATCATTCAACGAATTTGTGTATCTTAATTTTACTGTTTCGTTAGAATGTTTTGATTGCCGTTTTTGTCTTTTATTAATGTGGAATTTCTGTCGTCTTTGTCATGAGAAAATTTATCCTTTGCCATTCTGCATCGTAGCTGTCAGTTGTTTCGTGTTTTCGTGTCTAGCGATACAGGAGTACATTAACAAACATTGTCAACATTTATCTTATCTCAGAGAACGGATGGGTTGATGGATGGATGGATGGATGGATGGATGGATGGATGGATGGATGGATGGATGGATGGATGGATGGATGGATGGATGGATGGATGGATGGATGGATGGATGGATGGATGGATGGATGGATTGATGGATGGATGGATGGACGGATGGATGGATGGATGGATTGATGGATGGATGGATGGATTGATGGATGGGTGGGTGGTTGGTGGGTGTGTGGGTGGATGGATGGGTGGGTGTGTGGGTGGATGGACGGATGGATGGATGGATGGATGGATGGACGGACGGACGGACGGACGGACGGACGGACGGATGGATGGATGGATGGATGGACGGACGGACGGACGGATGGATGGATGAATGGGTGATGGATGGACGGACGGACGGACGGACGGACGGACGGACGGACGGATGGATGGATGGACGGACGGATGGACGGACGGACGGACGGACGGACGGACGGACGGACGGACGGATGGATGGATGGAGGGACGGACGGACGGACGGACGGGTGAGTGGCAGGTTTGATGGGTGGGTGAATGTTTACAGTCTATCAGCCTCTGTAGGCTATGCAAAGCCTTTGATCACAAAAATCAGTAGAACCGGTTAGAGTAAAGGCGAGTCAAGTGTCAATTTTCCTGGTCATTAACCTCTTACGAATCTTGCAGGGAGACGTGGTGGGTCTAGTGTTACTCCCACCCCACGGCGGGACCCCCCACCCCACGGCGGGACCCCCCACCCCACGGCGGGACCCCCCACAGAAAGCTCATTTGGAACTTATGCGGAGTGTGTGCTGTTTTGCAATGCGTGATCCCATTTTTACTGGGCAGACATTTTCACATTTGCGTACTTGGTGGCAAATTGCTTCATTGCTCGGGCGAAAGGCCGTTAAATTGAATGCATTAAACTTTTATACAATGCTTGAGTCACTTGCCAATTTCTATCGCAATATCATCCTGTTTGCCATGGTAATGACATACGCATCGGGTAACCTATTGGTACAAGATCATACGACCGAAATTTGTTCTGGAATAGTTTGCTATCGATCGAATTCGCCGAGAGAGTCAATTAACATTTAGATAGAAAATGCAGATAAATGGCTGTGTGGGAAGGACACACAGGCGTGTGAAATTAAGCTGTGACTCACAAAAGTCAGGATACGCCCTACATCACAGCGGCAGTACATAAACATGTATATGTGATAAGACTTTTTCACTTTTACCCCACGACACAAATCTGTCCCGGATATTGTAGGCTGACCTACACCACGTCATCTCTAAGAACAAGCAAACATGAATGCCGAACAATACTTTGAAGCAGATGTACAGGCGATAACATTCAAAATGTTAGTTACAACACTGCAATTCTTCAGTCTCTTTTGATTATTTCCTTACAAGGCTCTGTGGTCGAGTGGTCAGCGCGCTTGACCTGTGGTCGCTTGCAGACTGGAGGGTGCGGCGTTCGAAGCTGCGCGGCTCCTGGAGTTGCATCTTTGAGCTAGGTGCTTTACTGGCATTGCTTCTCCTTACCCAGGCGTAAAACGGGTATCAGTGAGGGCTGAGCTAAAAATGGTAAAAGATAACTTTGGCGCGTTTATCTGCAGCCTGGTTGCATGCTCCCCAAGTTGCATGCTCTCCAGGTTGCATGCTCCCCAGGTTGCATGCTCCCCAGGTTGCATGCTCCCCAGGCTGCATGCTCTCCAGGTTGCATGCTCTCCAGGTTGCATGCTCCCCAGGTTGCATGCTCCCCAGGCTGCATGCTCCCCAGGTTGCATGCTCCCCAGGTTGCATGCTCCCCAGGCTGCATGCTCCCCAAGTTGCATGCTTTCCAGGTTGCATGCTCCCCAGGTTGCATGCTCCCCAGGTTGCATGCTCCCCAGGCTGCATGCTCCCCAGGTTGTTGAAATGGCGTTGTAGTGATACAAAAAGTGGCCCGATGACCAGGGGGTAAAGGTGTGCGGTTTGAGCACTCATCAGTTGATGGAAAGTCGCAATACTAAAATTAATAAAACCTCACAGCGAGATTAAGATCTTCTTGCCAAAAAAGGGTGAGTAAGGGCTAGGTGTAAATGTTCCTGCTTCATTAGTGGATGGATGGATGGATGAAGTGTAAAGGCTTATCAGTCCTTGTAGGCTATTTAAGTCCACTGATCACAAAAAATGACAATTGACTAGAACAAAAGCAAGTCATGTCACGATGTCCCTAGTCATTCTCCAGGGAGACGTGTTTGGTCAGTTCTTATCCCGACCCACAGGGGCACTGACTGGCAGATGGGTGTAGTCATGTTACTTGATGTACGCCAAAAACAATTTTTTCAGAAGTACATACTGAAGAAAAGAAAATTATCGTCGTTGTCATCATCATCATCATCATCATCATCATCATCATCATCATCATCATCATCATCATCATCATCATCATCATCATCATCATCATCATCATCATCATCATCATCATCATTATCATCATGATCATTATCATCATCATCATCATCATCATCATCATCCATATAATCATCCATATAATTATCCATATAATCATCATCTATATCACCATCTATATCATCATCTATACCATCATCTATATTATCATCTATATCATTATCTATATCATTACCTATATCATCACCTATATCATGACCTATATCATCACCTAAATCATCACCTATATCATCACTAATATCATCATCATCATCATCATCATCATCATCATCATCATCATCATCATCACCGTCATCACCAAATTCACCGGCATTAAATTCACCATGTCAGCCATCAACAAAGTGATCAATATAAATATTTATGTCATCTACGTCCTATTTAACGTACATATCAATAAACATTATCATCTTATCATCATCAGAGTTTTGTCGAGCCCGTTGTTGCGCGAGTATTGGGCTCGACCTTGCAGTGTGATGTGGACGCTTGGACGGATCTGAGCAATCTGACCATATCCCGATGTACCCAGCCAGCCTCTGTGGCTGCTTGGGGCCACCCCTGGCCTGGGTACTGGAGCAGGCCCCGAAAGCCCAGCAGGCAGAGGTTCCAAATAGAGGGGAGGACATTGAGTGACTTTGGCCTTAGATCTGATCTGATCTGATCTGATGACTGGTTTCTCGGATCTGAGGATCCCTGGGGAGGAAATCTCATACGACATGCCCTCTGGTGACTGTGTTGGCCAGTCGTTGAGCGACACACTCTGGCACACATTGGGCATGGGGAATTCCGTGTAGAGGGGCTCTGTTCAGCCAATGTTTTCCTCCTTATGTTACACGTAAGCATACTGACGTTTTGTTTCATTTGTTGAACTTACTTATTTGCATTTTCAAACTTTGAAATGGAATCGAAATGAAACTGAAACTAAAAATTAAAAAGCAAAATCATCAAAGAAAGCTACCCTACTCATCATTGCAATCCAAAAGACCTTGGGTCGGTGGAGGTTGGAATCAGAGAGCATTCACTGGGCTGATGGACTGGTGACTGCCTCCATCCTTTGATGGAGACTGATAGCTTTCATCTGGGGTCAGCTGATAAGTTCAGGTGCCACAGCGCGCAATCACCGTGCCTGTGTGTAAGTGTTCGCAAAGCCGTACGTGACCCGTTCTCCCAAACTGAATCGGTCCGATAACGCGGACGATTTGCACATCGTTGTATCAGCACAAAGTGCAATGTATTCTCTTCAAAACAGCAATGAGTGATGTGTGCAGCGGTTGCTGATGAATGCCTGTCTGAACGTGTGTGTACTGAGAACGATATTTCTGTAAAGAAACGGGCTTTTTGTGCCCAGATTATACTCTGTTTCCAACTATAGGTTACAGGAAAGATGAGCTTTCATTGGCTTCTAGATAAAAAAAATTCCTGCTTTGGCCGATGAACATGCACTGTATGTATAGATCCAATGAACATGCACTGTATGTATAGATCCGATGAAGATGCACTGTATGAATAGATCCAGTGAACACGCACTGTATGTATACATCGAATGAACATGCAATGTATGAATAGATCCAGTGAACATGCAATGTATGTATAGATCGAATGAACATGCAATGTATGCATAGATCAATGAACATGCACTGTATGAATAGATCGAATAAACATGCAATGTATGTATATATCAAGTGAATATACACTGTATGAATAGATCAATGAACATGCACTGTATGAATAGATCAATGAACATGCACTGTATGAATAGATCAATGAACATGCACTGTATGAATAGATCAATGAACATACACTGTATGAATAGATCAATGAACATGCACTGTATGAATAGATCAATGAACATGCACTGTATGAATAGTTCAATGAACATGCACTGTATGAATAGATCAATGAACATGCACTGTATGAATAGATCAATGAACATGCACTGTATGAATAGATCAATGAACATACACTGTATGAATAGATCAATGAACATGCACTGTATGAATAGATCAATGAACGTGCACTGTATGAATAGACCAATGAACATGCACTGTATGAATAGATCAATGAACATGCACTGTATGAATAGATCAATGAACATGCACTGTATGAATAGATCAATGAACATGCACTGTATGAATAGAACAATGAACATGCACTGTAAGTATAGGTGAGCATCTCCCCTTTACAGTGACTTCACATACAAACGGATTTGTTTCGCAAGTGAGACAGAATCAAGATAATTACAAGCTGGGGGGTCGCACAATCAGAGTAAGTTTTTTTTGCACAATAAACATTACAGAGTTCTTCTGTTGGCGTCAAAAACAACCATTCATCTATAAATCTGAAATATGAAGACAGAAAATATGAAGACCTTTGTTTTTGTGGTAAATATTTTTAATGCGTTCAGCAAAAGGTCTGAAACGAAACGATTTATCAATAAAGTGTATAATTTGATGTGGCAATGTAGGCAACGTATATCATATCTAAATTATTATTTAGCAATTTCTACCTAGGGCACCTCAAGCTGCAAATTCGATTTGGTTTTGTGTTGTTTTTTTTAGATCACCTTTTGATCTCGTGCTCCTGTTCTCGTAACATTGCAGCCTTTCAAGTGTTCCGTGCCTTATCGAAATCAACTGTGCCACTTGCATCTCGCCGTAAGGGAGGGGTTAGAAAGATTACACAGAGGCGACAGCATTTCAAGTGTGGCTTGTCAACATCTCTGCCAATTATTCTGCGTCGGGTTGGATTTGGAGAGGATAGGACACTTTTGCAGAAATGGCACGGTGCAGTGATGGAGTGGGTGTTCGCTTCGAGAGGCAACCCTCCAAGCTTGTTGGCGCTGTCGCCAGATGTGACGCTACCATGTGTACTAATGTGTGACCTGCCAGAGCGACACCTGCTTCCCGTTGCACAGACGCGTGGAAAACCAAAATGTTTTGCAAGGAACAGGCCGGTGTCAACATGTGTCAACGTAATGAAAGCAGATGTGAAGGCAGTCAAATGATGACTCATGTTGACACTGCCCAATGTCTCGCGAGACCTCGCGTCCATGCAATGCGGTCAAGGGGAGCGTTGCCTATGTTAGTATTTCCACGGACCTGTCTCTAACTGGATGCACGTCTTGTCTTTCTCGGGCTCGTTCAGCCAGTTAGAGAGTTCTGCCAGAGGTCAGCCTCTCGACTGACTGAGTAGCTCACTTCCGGCGAGTCTTTGCAGCAATGGATTCCACTGTTGATCAGATTGTCACGCAGTTTATTGTGAGTAAAATTAAATTTATTTTAAAGGTGGCTATTGAGTTACAGCTGTGATTAGATGTCTTTGTGTCTGTATCAAGTTTTGCATTAAGTAGGAAGCCCTGCCAAAGCATTTTAACCGATTTGTTGCGGTTGTTTTATGGACGTTACACACGTGTAGTGCCTAGTGCCGTAAAGGCACAGGTCTCGGGAGTGAACTAGAAAGGGGGCTGTTAATTTTCAAGTTAAACGCGTGTTTATTAATGTATTGATTGTACTAGTTTTCTTCTTTGTCATTTATGTCTCTCATGTGAGTTACATTTAAGGGGAGACACGGCTGCCTAGGAGTCGAATTTCGCTCGAGAGAGTCATGGAAATGCCCATATCAGTCCTCGGACGAGCTCGTCGTGACGTCAGCCTAACAGCTGTTATAACGCTGTGATCTGATTGGCTGCCGATTACTCGCGGACTCGTTCTGAGCAAGCCGAAGTTGCCCAAGGCGATTCCGGTGGCATTGTTTACATCTGCGAAGGCACTCGTGCGAGATGCAAATTGAATGCGCCTTTCTCACGCCTGTTTGCGGCAGTTTTATTAATGACAGACCTCGGCATTTCGCTGAAGTTGTGTTGCAGCTTTCAATTGCACAATTATTGCCAACGCTTGGCCGTTTTCTTTTCGCAACTGAGTTCTCCGCCATCGAATATCGTAGGTTGAACAGGCCACTGGAAGTGCTAGACTCAGTCAATCACCGATTGGCCTTTTGAGCAACTAAAATGACCTTGACCTAGAGATGTACATTAAGTTACATACAGGTCCGTGGTATTTCGCGAGGATTGTCAAGGAATGCAAGGAAAGCACGAGGCGAGTGCGTTGTGCATCGCTCCTCGCTTTCAGGGAGGCGCGAGTTTTGGCGAGGAGGCTTCTGAGGTACTTAGCCGCGACTCGCGGGTAAAATCAAAATGGCGGACCCTATGCGCAATTTGTTCAAATTCACAGACGGGAATGCCTGTAATGTTTCCGCCACTGTCCGAGAATGTAAAAATGTACGAACAGGAAAGTATTTGCTGTTTGACTGATCATTTGTATATTTTGGGGAGTATGTAAAAGGTTATTTCTAGACAAACACTGTCGAAATTTTTTTAATTGTAGCGCACATGATGGTGCATCAGTTCCGCATACACGTACCCTCTCGAAATTTTGTTCCTTAAATTAAGCCGGAGTGTAACGAGGCATAACATTTTCGACAAAATTGTTTACACATGCATCTGAGTTGCTTTTTTTTTCCTTTGACAAAGTTCCTGTGCCAACTGAGATGTCACCATGGTATGTTCAAACAAGTTAAAAAACTTGTGATGTCTGTATCGTCAGTTTCTTTGTCTAACAGCAACTTCTTCACCAACTCTCGCTTGGACGCAGCCACGTTCTCTGGGAATTTCGCTTTGTCAATTGATAATTGGACGTTGCCTACAGGCCTCGCCCTTGCTCCTCTCGCCTTGACTGGCTCGAGAGAAATTCTTCGCCAACTAGGAGGCTCAGCAACGCTGAAGATAATTCGGCGCAAAATGCGAAAATACGTGCTAGGGTCAATCTGTGTCAGTAACGTGTTCCTACTGAACAACACGCCAGGGAACCACATTTTCATGTCATTCAATGATATACTGGAATGTAGGTTTAAATGTGTGAAAATAAACTTTTTAATTCCCTTACCTCCGCTACAATATGTAGCACCCGTAAGAGAACATTTGTAGAAGCCATTTTCTCAAAATTGCCGCTTACACGACTGTTGTCTTCAAATAGGCATAACGTGTACACTTTTTAGCCTGCAATGCTCAGGATTATATCAAATTAAAAGAAGAGCGTGCAGATTAAAAAGTGTTCAGCGGTCGGAGAACCAGATATGGATGGAAGGCTGCTGTGCAAAACTAATACTTTTCACCTGTTTTTGGGTTGCGAGTTCAAACCTCCTGTAGCTTTGGTAAAGGGGTAGACTAGAATTGTTTGCACAAGATCTTCAATTCCATATTGGGGTATCTCATAGCTACTTATATCTTCTAGTGACACACTTGTCTTGACGGATTACGCACGGAAAGGAGACAGACGTGGGTCAGGACTTTATTCTTAGACTCCAGAGGTTACGAGTACAAACTTTGTGATGTCAGATTCTGATTCCGTGAATAGTCGAGTAAAAATAATCGTCGCTCATTCTAAACCGAGGGTTTCCCCATGTTTCTTTATCCATGTCAGTTTGTTATTTTGCACGTCATGGATATCAGATACGTCAAACAGAAAGTGGCAAGTCTGTCTATTCCTGATTTCCAGTGGACCCATGTGTATGATTCAGCTTGCAATCGTGTTACTGTCTACGTCATCAAAATCTATTGTTCAGTGACGTGGGAATGGATCAACACATGACGTGCTCTATTCATCCATACATGTTCCTCTTCCTTTCGCTCGTGGAACATACTCTGCAAGCCTTCCTATTTCCTTCACAATCTTGTATTCCGAAGACGAGCACAAACTCTTCACGGTCAAGTTTTCTAAACAAACATTTCGAGTTGAAAGAACCGCGAACCTCAATAGAGAGCAGGTTTTTCAGTCGGGAAACTCTCCAAACACTTCTGATGTAAAAGCTTTTGAAGTACATGGAATAGCCTTGTAGAAGCATATCACATCCATCGCGCGACAGAGTCGACAAAATACAGACTCTTCATGGTGGGCGTATCATTAAACAAACTTCACTGGAGGAGGGGGGAACCCCCACGAAAAGACCGTCTTTGTCAAAACCAACCGGTGAAGGGTGGATCATATGAGAGAGAGAGAGAGAGAGAGAGAGAGAGAGAGAGAGAGAAAGAGAAAGAGAGAGAGAGAAAGAAAAAGAGAGAGAGAGACAGACAGACAGACAGACAGACAGACACAAAGAGAGATAGAGAGTCAGAGAGACAGAGAGAGAGAGACAGAGAGAGACAGAGACAGAGAGAGAGAGACAGACAGACAGACAGACAGACAGACAGACAGACAGACAGACAGACAGACAGACAGACTGACTGACTGACAGAGAGACAGACAGACAGACAGCCTGACCAGGGGCGGATCTGGGGGGGGTGCAATGGGTGCAATTGCACCCCCCCCCAGCGGGACAAAAAAAAAAGGGGGAAAAAAAAGAAGAAAAAAAAGAAAAAAAAAAAAACAAGAGATATGTTGATAATGTAGTAATGTAAATGTAATTGCACCCCCCCCCCCAAGCAAAAAGACAAAAAAATGAGAGAGAGACTCAGGGAAAGAGATGTTGATAAATATTGGAATGTAAATATAATTGCACCCCCCCCCCCTCCTCGGCTTAAAAAAAAGAGAGAGAAGCTGATAAATATAGTAATGTAAATGTAATTGCACCCCCCCCCCTCCCTCGGCAGAACAAAAAAGAGAAAGAGATGCTGATAAATATAGTAATGTAAATGTAATATTACCCCCAGCCAAAAAACTAACTAAATAAATTAAAGAAATAAAATACATAAACAATGATAATACATAAATAAAAAAATGGAAAGAGAAATATGTTGATAAATATAGTGATGTAATTGCACCCCCCCCCCCCCCCAGCCAAAATAAAAAGGGGTGGGTGGGTGCAGAGAGAGAGATGCTGATAAATATAGGAATGCACTAGTAAAATTAAATGTAATTGCACCCCCCCCCCCCTTACACACACACACACACACACACACACACACACACACACTCACACATACAGCAAAAAAAGAGAGAGAGAGAGAGAGAGAGAGAGAGAGAGAGAGAGAGAGAGAGAGAGAGAGAGAGAGACTGAGAGATGCTAATACAGGAATGAAAATAGACATTCCAGATGCTGTCAACAGATTTGCAACAAAATACAACACAGTCATGCGCCTTCAGCCACAGAAAATGTTGTCACATGATTAGGCCTATGACTAGGCAAATTCCTCCATGTGTGTGTTTATTCAATGTCTCTAGACTGACCAGGCCTGACTCCCACAACAAACTGGTTACAGATGTCTTCTTACATATTCGGAATAAAGATTATTAAATTCGAGGTATGATCTTGTTGCAAAGACTTTTTCCTCATGTTGTTTTTGTGAATTGTGATTCTTTATTATTAACATCGAACTTATTTAGCACTGTACATTTTCGAGCATGTGCTTCCCAAGAGAGAGACAGTTGGTCCTATCTCCACCCCCCACCACATCAGTGGCAAAATGTATCGCCTGAAAATAGCACTTTACACGCTCAGATTGCACCAGATTGCACCATTTTGCTTCCTTTTTATATAAAAATTCCGGGGGGGGCATGCCCCCGGACCCCCCTAGCATGCTCGGCGCTTCGCGCCGTCGGTTCGGCGCTTCGCGCCTTCGCTGATAAGATACAAAACAAAAAAAAAGAACTTTGCACCCCCCCCTTTCAAAACCCAGATCCGCCCCTGCTGACTGAGAGACAGACAGACAGACAGACTGACTGACAGAGAGACAGAGAGAGAGCGACGGTGCTCTGTTTGACTGTGTCCTGAAATCAGTGCTTGAGATATTTTCCCACACTTGGGCTGCATACACGCAGACGCCGTGCTTAGTAATACAGGTCTGTGCAGCTCAAGCACGTCACGATTCATACAAAAAGAGCCTTTGAAATTCCCTAAGATCACCTTGGGAGTTAGCGTCTGCACCCGAAGCGCCTTATTATCTCAGTCAGCCAGAGAGACTGTTTTTCTCCCGGCTTAACAGCTGCTTTCGAAACGTCATATGATCATTATGAAAAAGGTATTTTCTCTCTGTCATCAGAAGTTTTCTTTCGGTGTCTATTTCTATGGATTTCGTCAAAGGGTTTCAGGAACTATTAAGAAGTGTGTAGGTTTCTTCTGCGATCCGGCAAATGCAGTTAATACTAGTACGTCCGTAAACTTTCGACAAGTGTGTGTGTGTGCGTGCGTGTGTGTGTGTGTGTGTGTGTGTGTGTGTGTGTGTGTGTGTGTGTGTTTACGTATTATGTGTGTTTGTACGTGAGTGCATTTGTGTGCATGTGCGTGCGCATGTGCGCACGTGTGCGTGTGCGTGTGTGTGTGTGTGCGTGTATTGTGTAAGTGTGTATGTGTGTGTATGTGTTTGTGCACATGTGTGTATGTGTGTGTGCGCGCGCGCGCGTACATGTATAATTGGGCAGAAGCTGCAGAAAGGGCTTCAGTCCGGATCTGGATGCGCCGGAACACCAGAGCCCCGCTGCTCACCAGTAGCGGAAGTAGGCAACCCTCATCCCACTGAGCACGCAAGTCGTGCAAGTTCAGGGCAGCAGATGAGCACCTGGAACTTTAACCGGGTGTGGCCCTCCCCCTGAGAGGGTCAGGAAGTTTAAAGGGCCGAAACACTTGTCGATGGGGGCTCTTCCTCTGAAGACCGTCTGCTGCCTCGCTCCGTTGGGAGTTTCTTGCTACTGGGAGATGATGAAGACGAGAAGTGAAGGAAATATTGAAAGGTGGAAAGAGGGCTTGGGTGGAAGAAGAAGGAGAAAGGAGAGAGGCAAGGGTTGAAGGGAGGGGATATATTGGCACACAGACAAACAGCCGGAAGTGAATACCTTAGGGGCAGTGAAGGGGCGAGTGATTCGTGGGAACATCACTTCCGGTGAACCGCTATTTTACAATTCCTGCGCTGTTCACTCTCCGATGAAAGCTCACTAACTTGATATGTTAATTTGTCAGTCTGAAAAATACTTCCTGATGACAAGT
>JAWQFJ010025345.1:7500-25627 GCA_034096865.1 Theodoxus fluviatilis
TGTACAGAGTTAAAAGACAAGGTTGCGTCCAGCTGTGCACACACAAACACAAAAAGTGACATTTATTTTACAGATCTTTAAAAGAAAACAGAGGAGAGATAAACTGATGAAAGTGGACTAAAATGAACAGATAAATAGATAAACGAAAAAAGCTTATATTGTATATGTTACGCGTCACTAATGTTTAATTTTCTTCCACGAGTAAGAACAGCTCCCCAGGCCGGACATCAGTCTACCTCTACCTGACTGCAGAGTAATCAGAGTCGGACATGACAGTCTGGCTGTATCATGACTGAAAATCAGACGGGCGTCAAGCACCACGTTAACTATCTTTGGCGCGTTTTGTATCTATCGAATAGCTCTTCCGCTATCGCTAACGCAGTCAACAGGACGAAGGCTGAGATAAGTCAGAGCTTATTGGGACTTTTACTCAGGAATATAAAATCATGAATAGTATATTTAATGAAGTTTTTAGTTTTTTTACATCATGAAGGTCAGAGATGAGCAGGGGTCTGTATTTGAACTGTTTAGTCTCTGATATCACTAACATCAGATAAGCAATAGTCTTTTAAAACTTAGCTCAGTTTTTGAAACCAATACGCCAACGTTAAGTTCCTGACCCTGCTGTGGCCTTGACTCTCAGGATCTGCAATGATACTCGTAAGCAAAAAATGGTATTATCGTGCACTATACTTATGCTAAGTTTGGTAAACGTCAGCCACGGTGTGAAAAAAAAAGTTTTTTAATTACGTTCATTAGTCTCCTGAAGCCTTGACCTTTAAAGAAGTTCAGTTAAATAGATACACATACACTGGCCATTTCGATTACTTTCCTTGAGATAAATTTGGTGGAAGTGGAAGGAAAGTATTAAACAAATATCTTTTTTAATCACGCTGAAGTTTTTCCTGTGTTTCTGGCCACTACAGTACTTCGACTTTGAGAAAGGACAGTGACAAGAACATTTCCACTAAGGACACGTCATCAGCTAACGTAGGAGTAGGTTTGATGACACTAGCAGGACAGATTATGAAAAAATGCAAATTTTCACTCTCCCGCGTATCCTTGACCCCAGCCGCGGCGTTGTTTGTTTAAGAGTGGTCAGTATTAAAAGCATGCGTAGAAAATTATTAAAACTGGCACTACTTTCGTGTCATGTTCTGCGGCAGTGTTGCAAAACAGAATTTCCTTGACACTCAAAACGTGTGTTTGTTTGTTTGTTTCATTAAACAGGCACGTGCACTGAGAATTTTATGGACAGGCGTTGGTTTTGCATTATTTATATACGTAAGTATAAAAACACCTAAAATGGGGTTAAAGAGAGATGCGGTACAGAGGGAAAGGGTATTGGAATCATAAGATGAGGACCCCTAATATAGTTAAATATCCCATGATAACCTTTGATCTCAAAATCCAGTACAAATATCACATCACCGCCTGAAGTCCATGGTACAACAAATCTACGGTATGGAAGCTGCGAAAGAAGTTTAAAAAAACGTTTTGGGGTGGATTTTTCTTTTATCTTTGTCCCCACGGAGGACGGCAGAACTGTGTTAAAACCACGGCAGAAATCTGGTTGAGGTGGTTTTTTTAAATCGTACCTGCCTTTTCATCTTCAACGTGTGATACTTGTGGAGGGAGAGAAGGAAAAGGGGGAGAGGTGTGTAAGGGGGTGGGGATATGGTGGCTGTGGGGATCTGGAAATGGTAGCGAGAGGTATTGTAGGGCGATGGCATAGAAAATACAGACGGAAGGCAGGGTTACTTTGTATAGTGTGCGCTCCTCAAATTCTGTGATACATCAAAAGTCGTGTGATTGGTAAGATTTGTAAGATTTGTTACCACAAAATGTAACTAAGTTATGGGTGCCTTTTCATTTTGTCAGTTACTCTGGCCGCAATGCTTGACATCTTGAATGAAAACTACCCGATGACTAAACTGGTTTCTTATTTCATAGTTTAACCCAGCTTGCATGCCTTATTTTTTCTCCCAGACAGTTCGTCTTAATGCCTTTTGACTTCAAGGTCAGCTACGTCGTCGCGACCCTGGAACAGATACCCCCCGTTCCGTTGTACTCTGCTTCACCTCTGCTACGAAACGTAGCAGGCCGAGGAGCTTTGATTGTTCTTTTAATGACTTCAAAAAAGCCCTCTTTTGAAACATGGATCCTCAAAAGGATTTCACATTCAGTTTTATCCCTCTTGATCGAAGAGATGACTTAATAAAAGCATTAGGTTCGATCGTCACAGATTACAGAAGAGAGATAACCACCACAAGTCATAAAGGAAGGTCAAGGGAAATCCCAAAATGTGTGATGTCTGCTACTTTATTACAGGCACGGATATGAATGTCGACATTTACTATAGCTGTCAAACCAATCTGCCATGGTGATAAGAGCACTATAACATTAATTTCTTTGAAAATTGAAAACAATCGGCACGTCTGCCACTTCCATGGCTGTAAACTCCATGACTCGAAGCATGTTTACCGAGCAAGTCCCTGGAGTGACTTCCATTCAATTCGACCTTTCGTATGATCCAATCAAATGCGACTACGGGCGTTGTATTTTCATTCTTGCCAGGCACAGCAAGTGGCGCACTCTAGTGTGAAGCAGTCAGAGCGCCTTCTGATATGCTCCAGTTGCTGCACGACCTTGACAGGACGTCGACCTCTGCCACTGAGTGAGAGGTCACTGCAGGAATGCTGGGATTGGTGTGTTACGATAGCAGAGATTAAGCAGAGTACAACAGAACGCATGGTGGATATTTGGGCATACCGAACCACTTGTCTTTCGCCTGTCACGTCCTGCTCCTGTGCTTCCAGAACAGCAAGTGGGGGCTCAAGATGGACACGTGACGTCACGTGATTCAAATTTGGTCGTTCAGGGTGACCGTGCGCCGATCACGTTTTGCCACTCTCGCCCTCCAGTCTCCATGAGCGAGTGATTTGCGCGCGCCTCGCGCATGTTCCGCTCCGAGGCGTCTATCTTGAACGCACGCCTGCAAGTCTCTCAGAGACTCTCGAGGACTGCAAAGTGTGACTAAATAGTAACAGAGTCCCCCGTTAATTAATTGCTGGGATCCAACCAAATGCGCCTCTGTGACGGAATGGTTAAGGCCTTCGCACACGAGGCAATTCCACACGCCACACACGGACTGACAAAAATATCTCCCAATGGCAGAGCGCTACTGACGCCTTTGCTCCACTATTGCCAACCGTGATTGGCTGCCTACAATGACGCTTGCGAGATTGCCATGGTAACATCGACTCGTGTACGACGGTCTATGAGACCTTCGCACACGAGACAATTCCACACGCCACACACGGACTGACAAAAATATATCCCAATGGCAGAGCGCTACTGACGCCTTTGCTCCACTACTGCCAGCCGCAAGCCGAAGGAACCCTTCGCTCGAGATCCAGGGGCGCGTTCTAGTTTCTCGTCGAAGGCCTGCGCAGAGCTACATTTCGCCTTCATCGTCGTTCAGGCTTCGCAGGCGGGTCGTTTTATGCCGAGTGTTCTTGAGTGTCAACCTCGCTGCGTGCGCCTTCGCAGTGCCTGCGGAGTTGAAGCCTGAACGAACCCCGACTTTGACATGTACGTAGTGTTCCCGGGACCTGCTGTGACCGTGCGCAGAAATCGAATTTTTTTTTTCATCGGCTCGCATGCAAAACGTTCGTTCTGAGGATTATTGACACACATACGAATAAACCATAACTAAATAACAGTATCAATCCTTAAGCACCATGTAGAACACATGAATAGTCAAAGCATCATGTAGAACACATGAATAGTCAAAGCACCATGTAGAACACATGAATAGTCAAAGCACCATGTAGAACACATGAATAGTCAAAGCACCATGTAGAACACATGAATAGTCAAAGCACCATGTAGAACACATGAATAGTCAAAGCACCATGTAGAACACATGAATAGTCAAAGCACCATGTAGAGCACATGAATAGTCAATGCACCATGTAGAACACATGAATAGTCAAAGCATCATGTAGAACACATGAATAGTCAAAGCACCATGTAGAACACATGAATAGTCAAAGCACCATGTAGAACACATGAATAGTCAAAGCACCATGTAGAACACATGAATAGTCAAAGCACCATGTAGAACACATGAATAGTCAAAGCACCATGTAGAGCACATGAATAGTCAAAGCACCATGTAGAGCACATGAATAGTCAAAGCACCATGTAGAGCACATGAATAGTCAAAGCACCATGTAGAGCACATGAATAGTCAAAGCACCATGTAGAACACATGAATAGTCAAAGCACCATGTAGAACACATGAATAGTCAAAGCACCATGTAGAACACATGAATAGTCAAAGCACCATGTAGAACACATGAATAGTCAAAGCACCATGTAGAACACATGAATAGTCAAAGCACCATGTAGAATACATGAATAGTCAAAGCACCATGTAGAACACATGAATAGTCAAAGCACCATGTAGAACACATGAATAGTCAAAGCACCATGTAGAACACATGAATAGTCAAAACACCATGTAGCATACATCAATAGTTAATTAGAATTTCTGTATCATTCGAATCGACATGTGGATCGAGGTCGAATCCAGTCGAAAGTCGGGCCACAGAGTTAGACGATACACGCGGCTTCTCATGTAACTCTGTGGTTCGGGGAGACAACTCCCGGCGGACGACCTTTTCGTACTCTCCAGACAAGTTTGTGAGTAAAGTGTTTGCCCGGTTAATAACGGTGTTAAAGCTCGTCGTACGCGAAGTGAATCAACACGCTCCCCACCGAATCTCTCACCTTGTGTCATTTCGATGACCAATTGTAGCTTGCATTGGTAGTGCACTTCGACTGGGGGATAGTTTTGCCTTATGCACAGCGTCTATGTGGAACGCGTGAAATCGTCTCGTTTTCAACGGGCTTTAGGGGAAAACTTTCATTTATATAGTTTCTCCCTATCAAGATGTAAAATAGGTATATGTAAGGGCTGAGCTGGGAAATAATGAAAAATTATTTTGGTGCGTTCATCCGTAGCATCGTTGCATGCTCCTCCGGGAAATGAGATAGTGTCGGAAGAATGCTGAGAACATCTTATGGTCAAAGGTAAAAGCGTGTGGTTTGAACATCCGTCGGAGTGTGAAAAGATGCAATATAAAAAGGAAGCACCTTTACTTTTTACACACAATCCCATCTTGATACAAAAGAGTCTCTTTCTGTATGTCATTTTGTGCACTTCTACCGTCTGCACTCGCAGCTTCACTTCAGCCCATGACAAACTGACGTTCTCAGCTCTGCTGAGGAGCCAAGCCTTCGACGTTTACTCTCGTCTTCCTCGTGGGTGTTTGGAGACGCCCTTACGACATTGCCAATGTCTAGGACAGCACAGGGGTGTCAGCGTATTTGCCGAGGCGACACCTTTTATTGGATTCGTGGCTGACAGATGGGCACCCACCCCAAGGATCGTTTCCGGGGTTGGGAAGGGCCGTGCCATGTTGAGGGGGACCAAATCAAGAGGAATGAGGAAGCGGGATGGGGAAATGGAGGCGGTCGAAGACCAACACCACCAGTCAAGGGCGGCCCCTGTCTAGTCGTCCCGTCGGACGGAATCGACCGGGAATCATCTGGATGAACTCCGGGCAAGCTCCGAGCCGAGATAACGGTTTGGGCAAACACAGGAACCAGACTCACAACTGGCGAAGTGGTGCCAAGCTGACCCAATAGTCGCGAGATGGCACGCGTGAAAACCGTGCTGCCGGGAATGCTTTCAGAACCGTGTTGGGGCTGAGGCGGCAAAGCTGCTGCGTCCGTCACTGACTTCCAGACATTCTGGCAGGAAGGACCCCACACCGTCAGTGCGTGGAACGGTCCATCAGTGTGAATGCTCCTCATCTGACACGCACTGCAAGCTCGTGCAGTGAAGATGGGAGGAGGAAGTCTCCTCTACAACAAACAGCCGATTTGACTGAGGGCGATTATCGTTATTCCCACTGCCACCATTGTCACTGCCACCAAACGGATGTCATATCTTTTTGATGCCTTTGCTCCTGCTGCTGCTGCCACTGCTGCTCGTGTTGCTACTGTTGCTGCTGCATCCGCCATAGTTGCTGATGTGCTATTGGCCATCTGTGCACGACTCGACGAAGCGACAAAGCAGGAGGCGGATCGCGCGTGTGTAAACAAAGAAAAAGTATCGCTGTCCCGAATACAAAGCAGTCTATTTACCGGCGACAGTGCAGTGGCGCAGCCATCAATCAACCAATTAGAAAATAGCTCCAGGGGGAAATCGCTGTACGACCATCTGATAAAAGAAAGAGGCTCGTCGCAAATAAAAATAGTCGCTTTGCCATGTCCTTGTTCCTCGGCTCCTGCTTTTCTTACACGACGAGTAGAGTTAGGCGTGTCTCCTCTTATGTTTCCGTATCGACCTCAGCGGCGCTTACTCTATCTCTAGCTTCACCTCTGTTTCTCACTCTTCGTCTGTCTCTAGCTCCATCTGTCTTTCTCGCTCTTCGTCTGTCTCTAGCTCCATCTCTCTGTTTCACTCTTTCGGTCCCTAGCTCCATTTGTCTTTCTCACTCTTTGTCTGTCTTTAGCTCCATCTCTCTGTTTCACTCTTTCGGTCTCTAGCTCCATCTGTCTTTCTCACTCTTTGTCTGTCTCTAGCTCCATCTCTGTTTCACTCTTTTGGTCTCTAACTCCATCTCTCTTTCTCACTATTCGTCTGTCTCTAGCTCCATCTCTCTTTCTCACTCTTCGTCTGTCTCTAGCTCCATCTCTCTTTCTCACTCTTCGTCTGTCTCTAGCTCCATCTCTCTTTCTCACTCTTCGTCTGTCTATAGCTCCATCTGTCTTTCTCACTCTTCGTCTGTCTCCAACTCCATTTCTCTTCCTCTCTCTCTCTCTCTCTCTCTCTCTTTCATTTCCTCCCTCTCTCCCTCTCTACCTCTCTTTCTCTGTCTCTAGCTCCATATTTGCTTCTCACTTTTCGAGTGTTTTGTCTGGAGACTGTTCAAGTAGACAGCCTGTAGCTATGAAAGAGCTCCATTTCAGGCGATAGGTTCTACACCCAAAAGAAAAGAGTTGATGGATGTGGAAGTTTTCTTGTTGTGCAATAAAGTTTAATCGAACATGATTATCACTGCATTGCAACATATTTAATCGAGATTGTCCTTGTTGCCTCAGTGAGAAGACAGTAAAGCCCATCCGCACCGCTGTTGTACAACTAAATCAATGGCGAGCACTGGACATTTCTGTCCAGTTACATAACCCAGTATCGATGCCACCTGAAAAGCCCTTTAGCTGTTTTGGTATATCCCTGGCTGAACTACTTGTCCCCGAAAATCCATTAGTCGGAGGTTTGAGACGTTGATGACGAGACAGTTATTTCATCAACTACATTGTAAAGCCCACTAACCACTCTATGTTGGGGCTGTGGAATCAAGAGTGCCGTAGTATTCAAAAAGTAGTCTGTACGCGTGCGTGCTTATCTTTGTTGTGAAAGCTTTTATGAAACAATAGCATGCTAAGTCCTCCTCAGTGATCATATCAACCAAGATCGAGTTGATGAAAACTGAAGATATTCACTGTTGCTCGTCATTCTCGATTGCTGTCTCCGCTAATCATGGATTATTCCTTCCAATAATCTGAAAAGTAAATCCAGCGTTACTGAGCTGCTGCATGGCAGGGTTCCCATTTTGTTTGATCCGTGCTGTCCGGCAGTGTCTGACGTCTGCCTTATCGCGGACTGCCACAATCAGTGTTAGTGAAAGAAGATTGTTCCACAGAGGATATCGATTCGACTTGAAATATAAAGCTTGTTAAGTTCAGAGATAAGCACTGACAGCGAGAGCATGTGCAGCCCAGATTTTTTCATCTACTGGACCCTCTGATTGCAAACGCCCGTCACGAGCTCTCATCTCTTGGTGATTTGGAGACCTTTCGGTTAGAATTGACTTACTGACTTGACTTATGCTTCTTGATTCCGTGAGGAACAAAGGGCCGCAACAACACTCCTCCAACGCACACGGTTCTGGCAGGTCCTCTTCAGCTCCGCCCATGTCATTCTGGTGGCCTTTACTTCAGCGTGGACACTCCTACGCCAAGTCTGTTTTGGTCGACCCACTTTGCGCTTTCCTTGTGGGTTCCAGTCCAAAGCCTGCCTGGTGATGTTAGATGCAGGCTTTCGTAGCGTGTGGCCGATCCATCTCCATTTTTGTTTCCTGATGTCCTGGTCGATTGTGGCTTGTTTGGTCCTGTCCCACAGATTTTTATTGGAGACAGTCTCTGGCCATCTGATGTTGAGGATTAGGGCCCACTATTCTCTGGGGAATGCATTTCCCGCCCAGCAGCTAATGCCACTGAGGCCACCGCCGCCAAATTACGAAGTAAACTTTTTATATGGAAGCACAGGAGCTGTGTGTTCCATTTTCCTCATTTTCTTGTTTGTGTTTGATTGATCGTTGGGCTTCAGGTTGTTGCGTTTAGTGTGCAATGCTGCGTTCTTTCGTGTCAAGTTGTGTCGTGCGATTTGTGTTGTCTATTGATATGTAGTATTGTGTTGTGAGGTGTTGTGATGTGTTTTGATGTGTTGTGATGTGTTCTGCTGTGTTGTGTTGTGCGATTTGTGTAGTTTATTGATATGTAGTATTGTGTTGTGATGTGTTGTGATGTGTTGTGATGTGTTGTGTTGTGCGATTTGCGTTGTGTTGTATCGTGCTGTGTTCTGTGATGTTGGGTTGTCTATTGATATGTAGTATTGTGAAGTATGGTGTTGTGATGTGTTGTGATGTGTTGGTTTGTCTATTGATATGTAGTATTGTGTTGTATGGTGTTGTGATGTGTTGTGATGTGTTGGGTTGTCTGTTGATATGTAGTATTGTGTTGTATGGTGTTGTGATGTGTTGAGATGTGTTGGGTTGTCTATTGATATGTAGTATTGTGTTGTATGGTGTTGTGATGTGTTGTGATGTGTTCTGCTGTGATGTGTTGTATCGTGTTGCGTTGTTCGATTTGTGTTGTATTGCATCGCGTTGTGTTGTGTGATGTTGGGTTGTCTATTGATATTTAGTATTGTGTAGTATGGTGTTGTGATGTGTTGTGATGTGTTGGGTTGTCTATTGATATGTAGTGTTGTGTAGTATGGTGTTGTGATGTGTTGGGATGGGTTGGGTTGTCTATTGATATGTAGTATTGTGTTGTGATGTGTTGTGATGTGTTGCGATGTGTTCTGTTGTTTTGTGTTGTATCATGTTGTGTTGTGAGATTTGTGTTGTGTTGTATCGCCTTGTGTTGTGTGATTTATGTTGTGTTGTATCGTGTCCTAGATCGGGCTGAGATTGACAGCATTGAGGCCATGATGCTGAGGGCACAACTGCGCTGGGCAGGGCATGTATCCAGAATGGAGGACCATCGTCTCCCCAAGATCCTGCTGTACAGTGAGCTGTCCTCTGGCCACCGAGGAATGGGGGCTCCGAGGAAAAGATACAAAGACTTCCTCAAGAGGTCCCTCAGCGCCTGCCACAATCGTCATTGGTCATCGCTTGCTGCTGACCGCGAGCCCTGGAAACACACCATCCCTGCGGCTACCTCGTCCTTTGAAGACGACCGAAGGGCCAACCTCAAGTACCAAAGGTAGAGGAGAAAGAACCGTGAGGCGCCAGCGCCAGTCGCTACAGACCAGCCCCTCAGATGCAGCCAGTGTGGGCGGGTGTGCAAGTCCCGTATTGGCCTCGTCAGCCACCATCGAGCCTGCAGCCGTCAGAGACCCTGTCCCCGTACCACGATCTTTGTTCGCGAAGCCAAGCCATGATGACGATGATGTATCTATTGCGCTGTGTGGGTTTGGGTTGTCTATTGATATGCAGAATTGTGTTGTATGGTGTTGTGTTGTGTTGTTCTGTCTTGTTATTTTTCTGTGTTGTGTTTCGTTGTGCTATATCGTGTTTTGTACTGTGCTGCGCTGTGTTGTGTTCTCTCAGGTCAGGTCAGGTCAGGTCAGGTCAGGTCATGCCACGCTACGTCACGTTACGTCACTTTGAGAGACGTTATTACACTGTTATGAAATGGTATTGTTTTATGCTATGTCGAGTCATGGAGGATGACATGTCTTCTCATATCATGGTATGTCATGTTACGTTTATGTAATATTTTGTTATGTTACACAGGAATGGGTCGGGTTGCGTTCCACTCACGTGACAAGTTACTGCAAGTTGGAAAAAGCTGCAACACCACACCGTGATAGCCATCATTCGGCTTCGGCCAAACGTTGTTGACTGGCGAGTGCAGGAAAGCTCCTGGGTGAATAAATAATGGCTTTGCCCCTGCTCTTTCTCTCCGCTGTGTTAATGGCGTCTCTGTCTCTACGACAGGAGATGGAGCAAGCTCGTAACTCTGGGAGTGCCGAAACACCTCTCACAACAATTGTAGTGCCGATGGAACGCCATCACGAAATCCGTAAAAAGCCTGGAATTATTTAGACAATATCATAGCTATTGCCTTGGCTTGCGCTTGAGGATGTACAAGGCTGACTCACGCATTCAAGTAAAGGGCGTTCTGAACTGGGCGAGCACTCCGCTCACGAACTTGTCTGGAGAGTACAAAAAGATCGCCTGATGGGAGTTGTCTCCCCGAACCGCAGAGTTACATGAGAAGCCGCGTGTATCGTCTAACTCTGTGGCCCGACTTTCGACTGGATTCGACCTCGACATACATCTCGATTTGAATGATACAGCAATTGTAGTGACCTTTTGATTTGAATGATACAGCCATTGTAGTGACCTTTTGATTTGAATGATACAGCCATTGTAGTGACCTTTTGATTTGAATGATACAGCAATTGTAGTGACCTTTTGATTTGAATGATGCAGCCATTGTAGTGACCTTTTGAATGATACAGCCATTGTAGTGACCTTTTGAATGATACAGCCATTGTAGTGACCTTTTGAATGATACAGCCATTGTAGTGACCTTTTGAATGATACAGCCATTGTAGTGACCTTTTGAATGATACAGCCATTGTAGTGACCTTTTGAATGATACAGCCATTGTAGTGACCTTTTGAATGATACAGCCATTGTAGTGACCTTTTGAATGATACAGCCATTGTAGTGACCTTTTGAATGATACAGCCATTGTAGTGACCTTTTGAATGATACAGCCATTGTAGTGACCTTTTGAATGATACAGCCATTGTAGTGACCTTTTGAATGATACAGCCATTGTAGTGACCTTTTGAATGATACAGCCATTGTAGTGACCTTTTGAATGATACAGCCATTGTAGTGACCTTTTGACGTATTCTGCATAGCGTTTTAGAAATCAACACGTGCCATTTAATTGTGATTTCTTCGTATAAGTATGTGTCAATAATCTTCAGACCGAGCGTTGTGCATGCGAGCCGATGATAAATATGGCGCTTTGTGCGCCCGGCCAGAGCATGTTCTGGGAGCACTACATACACTTCGAACCTGGTTCGTGAGCGGAGTGTTTGCCCGATTAAGAACGATCTTAAGGAAGCCCGACCTTTCAGTTCCCCTCCTTTTCAGGATGACCTTGTGGTCAGGACGCGTCGGTAGGTATGTGTGCATGTTCAAAGTAATAACACAAAAGTCCACGCAAAATCGTCAAAACCCTACCCTGTACACTAACTCTGCCTATTGTCAGAACTAGGCTACACCGATGGTCCTTCCTGATTGGTCAGGTAAAAATGCTGCTACATTGAAGTAGGCGTAACAGTGCTGAATGAAAAGTCCTTTTCAAGGCCCGAGTTTTGTGCTGAATCAAATCCCCTGGACAACGCGGAACAAAAGCATGAATTATGCAGAATGTGGTGGCTGCCGAAGCTCCTTCGGCTGTATGTCTTCCTCCCCGTCAGACATTCTGGAATTATTGATGAGAAAGAAAAGGCCAGGAGCGACGGCAGCAGGAAACTCAATCGCAGCCAGACCGTAAACTTGAAATGAGACGAGATTGACATTCACAGCAAGACGCTCTGGGAGAGAGGAGGCAGAAATAAGACCGCCCATTGTGTCCTAAAGCCTGGAATTCTCCTCTCCACGAAAGCACGCTTAGTGTTCCTGCCTGAGACTGTGACACCTTCGACGTCAGGAATTCGCGGGGAAAATATGGCGCTGGTCCATTATTTAGAATGGCAGCTGTAATGTAAGCTTGCAGTGAACTCGTCACCATGGCAGATGTAATGTAAGCTTGCAGTGAACTCGTCACCAATGCTTCGCAATCGATTTTGATTTCAGTAACGTTTACATCTACTCAGCAGAGCTTTTGTACTTTTTGCTACGAGGAGCACAACTGTGGAAGTAAATTCATAAGCCTGGTTAAATCTTAATGAGGACAATTTCTTTCAAATGACCATTTCTTTTATGAACTTGATGTATTACGGAAACAGAGTCGTAATAACATTTAGACGTACATCTGCATGAATTTAACTCTGCATCGTTTAGGTGACTTGCACCTCTCAAGGCTAAAGTAGAGTCGGACAACTCTGGTGATGAAGATTATAGATTGCTTAGCTTAACCTTTGAACAAGTTTTTTCAGCATAGTCCCCCATCTTACTTCGCGAAAATCAACACAATGTCCTCAAAAGTGTGACGCGCGAAACTACAAACACACACAGTCGACAGAACTATTTCATCAAGAGGGAAACTTTTATATGTTGATTTTTCCCCTATCCTTCTCTTCGCGATCAATAATTAATCACCTTTGCGGTCCTTCCAAGCGACACATACACTGGGTATCCCATGCACGACCCGGACTACAATATTTAGACCTACGCCAAATCCGAAGAACGACCTGATACTGTGCACACAATAAATGCTATCGAAGCTTTTGTATGGGTCGTTGTCTCGATTTATGCGGCTGTAATGTAACCTAGAGATTTAGTCCAGGCCTAAATGATATTGTCTCGGTGAACGCATACGACCCGGGATCTACGACGGCTCTTCCTTCTGTCACACCATGGCTGGTATGCAGTAGAGTAGGACTGTGGCGCAATCAGCCCAATAGATAATCTATCGGCACGACAAGAAATGACTGCGCAATCAGCCCGATAGATAATCTATTGGCACGACAAGAAATGACTTTTTATAAGCAGGAAACCCAAACACGGCGCTGATGCAGCAATAACTTTATATGTTCTCGCAATGTCCGATGTCTCGCTATCGGTCAGTTAATTTTTAGACATTTCCGTGCGAACAGTGTTCTGTATAACTGATGGCAGGATTGCGCCTAGCGGACCTATAAGTTATCGGGTTGTCTAGAAGACCAGCCCAGATCGAATGCTATCGACCAAGGATGGACCACCGTAAAATTATCCATTGACCAGGTTGTCAATGAGGGAACAGATATCGACAGGGGCCCTGTGCTCTGAGAGAGAGAGAGAGAGAGAGAGAGAGAGAGAATGAGCAGATTCACACACACGCATGCACACACGCGCACGCACACTCGCACACACACGCACGCACACACACAATAAGTACAGATGAGACCAGAGAAGGCGGGACCTAACGGAGACGGAGGTAGGGGGTCAGAGGCCACTGGTCACCGATCATCCGGGGACTAGGAGATGCGTTGGAGGACACTGCCATCTGCTGCCAAGAGACCGGGCGAGCGAGCAGCTCCGAAGTATCTCGGGAATACATTCCTGAATAATTCAATCCTGTGCAGAATCCCGTTGCAACAAACCGAATTACCTAAGTAACTGGCCTGCTCCGTGTAATGCTGGTCTTTGAGACGATCTTGTCATCCAGGCTGTTACGTCAGGCCATGACAAACAACTATGCGTTTCTCGTTATGTGATTATGAGGTTTGCAGTGTTTTGGCTTGTCTATCTCTCACATAAAACCACGTCCTCTTTGACATTGAGTGTGTGTGTGTGCGCGCGCAGGTGTGTGTGTGTGTGTGTGTGTGTGTGTGTGTGTGTGTGCGTGCATGCGCGCGTGTGTAAGCGCGTGCGTGCGTGCGTGCTTGCTTGCTTGCGTGCGTGCGTGCGTGCGTGTGTGCGTGTGTGGGTGCGTGCGTGCGTGCCTGCCAGTCTGACTGTCTGTCTGTAATGCACTGACCAGTCACCATCATAGATTATGATTTTAGTGGCGTGTTGAGCCAATGGCAGGCCCAAAAATGACAGGTGAAACTGACAGCGGGTATCCAAAACAACGCCCAACTTTATTTCGTGGAAACACGTTTCTTCTATTTCTCTCAAGTTCCGAATTATTTTCCCCCATTCTGTCTGGCATTGCGTCAGTTGAAACACTTTAACCTGTCATTTCGTTGTGCCATACACAGACGTTTTAGTAGAAAAATGTTTAAATGCTTGTTCGTTGTGTCGCTCTTTAAACGCACTCTCTCTTAAACTTGTCAAAGTTTTAGTCGTTCTCGTTTTACAAGCAATCCAAACTAAATCTACTGTCCTGTCTTCCTGTCCCTCGGTCCAAAAGCTACTGTCCTGTCTTCCTGTCCCTCGGTCCAAAATCTACTGTCCTGTCTTCCTGTCCCTCGGTCCAAAATCTACTGTCCTGTCTTCCTGTCCCTCGGTCCAAAATCTACTGTCCTGTCTTCCTGTCCCTCGGTCCAAAATCTACTGTCCTGTCTTCCTGTCCCTCGGTCCAAAATCTACTGTCCTGTCATCCTGTCCCTCGGTCCAAATCTACTGTACTGTCGTCCTGTCCCTCGGTCCAAAGTCTACTGTCCTGTCTTTCTGTCCCTCGGTCCAAAATCTACTGTCATGTCTTCCTGTCCCTCGGTCCAAAATCTACTGTCCTGTCTTCCTGTCCCTCGGTCCAAAGTCTACTGTCCTGTCTTCCTGTCCCTCGGTCCAAAATCTACTGTCCTGTCTTCCTGTCCCTCGGTCCAAAGTCTACTGTCCTGTCTTCCTGTCCCTCGGTCCATCCGCCAGGCGCGCGAGTAAGAGTTCTTTCCCGCGTGTGTGTGCGCCTATGATGGACAGACTGATGAACTGACACACACACGCACACACAAACATACATAAATACCCAAACATACACGCACACACGCGCGTACATGCACACACGCGCGCGCACACACACATGCATGCACGCACACATACACGCACGCACACACGCACGCGCACACACACACACGCACACACACACACACTCACACACAAACACCTACACACACCTACACACACACACACACACACACACACACAGACACGCACGCACACACGCACGCACGCACGCACGCGCCCACACACACATTCATACACACTCACACACACACACACACACACACACACACACACACACACACACACACACACACACACGCACGCACATCATCATCAATGCAGCACTGACTGAAACTAGTAGCCACAGATACTCTGCACAGGGGCGCGTGCACGCAGAGGACTCGGCCATGTCCTGCTTCTCGAGAAGTCAGCAAAGGCTTGACAGTAAACCTACTGATACACTGAGAAGACCTGGCTCTATGCAAAAACCCAGTCTGTGACCAGGCGACTTGGCACTTTTTTTAAATAGCAGGGTTTCAAAATGACTTTCATGCTGCACAATGCGGACGTAGGGTACTCTGTGCTGGGGATGGAGCGCTGGAAGGAATGATTCCGATGCAGTGCATTGCGTGTGAGGACGGCTCAGCTCTGACCTCAAGGCTTAGCTCTGACCTCAAGGCTTACAGCAGAGCATCAAGGGAGCAATGCCAGACACACACGAAACACGACTGAAAGTTGGTTTTGATCCATAACTCGCGGTGAAAGCGTTCGCTCACTTCTTTGTGTCCCGTAAGACGCTTGAAAACAGGAAAAGTGGATCCATGCGTGGATATTACAGGAGCCCGTGGTCTTTCATCTGAACAAGATGGTTCAAAATTGTCATGTTCGTGCACTCTCTGCTCTTCCTTGCTCTACAGGCAATTTTTCGAACCCACTTTTTTGGTGCAGAGTTCGTTAAGCGTTATGGTCTTATCAATGACCACACGCAGACGTTGCACTCTACAAATGTGTGGTGCAAAAAGATATGTCACGCATTCAGATATATTTCAGTAGCATGTGAATATCTACGTAACACAACCATAATAATTATGTTCAAAATGAAATAAAAGCTGTGTTCTGCCTGTGAAGAATAGATCCTGTGCCTCAGTGCTCAGGGGGTAAAGTGTAAAGCGGTTTGAGAACTAGACATGGGTTATTGGTCGCTATGTAAAACCACACCTTGAACTTGTTACCTTTTACTTCGCCGGTCAAACTGAGGCGGATTTCACAGAATCGACCCTAATGTAATATATTTGCTGCGTGAGATTACACAAACATTTCTAGAGGAAAGTACCATTTGATCGGGTAATAAGGCGAAAGAAAACGATGGAAACCCCTATTTCGTCATGTTAATAATATGCAAGTAGGTCACACTCTGACACTAACGCACCATTCGCGAGCCTCTCGCACAACCAGAGGCACGCTTCCTTTCGATACATTTTTTAAAGGTTCGGAGATGAGCGCTCACGGCGATCGCCAGAGCGGACAGGTTCGAGTCAGGAGGAAGGCTTTGGTCTTCATGAGTGTTCACTCTGAGCGCTCATTTCTGAACATTTTGAAAATCCTTGGACAAGAAACGCGCCTCCGATCCCCAGAGAGGAATACGCGTGATGTGGTGCATTAGGATCGCTTCTGAGAAACCCGCCGCATTTGTAGCTGGATGTGAGCGTATGCGGGAGCATGCATCTTCGCTCGTGTGTTCAGCGATGAAGCTACGATGTGTGCCACTGATATTTTAAAGAGAGAATGTTAAAGTTGAAAACAAGGCAGTGAAGATCACGTGACAGCATGCAGTCTGAGGCGTAGAAGCTCACTGACTTGATCATCTTATATTAACACGTTTTTGTTCTCTTTCTCTCTCTCTCTCTCTCTCTCTCTCTCTCTTCCTCTCTCTCTTTCCCTCCCTCTCTTTCTCTCTCTCTCATTCTCTATCTCAATTCATATCCTTTTTCTCTCAATCTCATACTTTATATCTCTACCCTCTCTTTCTCTCATTCTGTCTGTATCTCTACCCCCCTCTCTCTCTCTTTCTTTCTCTCTCTCTCTTTCTCTCTCATTCCGCGACTAGTGACATTGTATTTATGTCGCGATGTATAATTTAATAAAACACGTGACCACTGTTCGTATGTTCGCGATTGAAATCTATTGAAAGACTTGCTTCAAGTCTTTGCAAGGATTTCCCCCTGGCCTAGGCCCCAGCCCCACCCCCAGCCCCACCCCCAGCCCCACCCTTTTTTTCTTGATTATTTACATAGGCGTTATTCTTGAATTTTCACACATTGTACTGGGCCGGTGAACAATACGATTAGATATTCTTCCGTTCGTTTGTTTGTTGGTTCTCTCTCTCTCTCTCTCTCTCTCTCTTTCTCTCTCTCTCTTTCTCTCTCTTTCTCTCTCTGTGTCTGTCTGAGAGAGAGAGAGAGAGAGAGAGAGAGAAAGAGAAAGAGCGGCTTTTGGATTTTTGTGAAAGTGGAGTGACCCTGATAGTTGTTTTTTGTATTTAGTATTTTCACAAGCATGCTGTTAATGATTTTCCTGTGGTCTTTAGAGCTAACATTTTTTTGTATTTCTATTTTGCACGAGTTTCATGATTATTGACGTTGGTGAACAGAGTGGTGCTCACAACAAATTGTATTTAAAAACTGTGTAAGAGTTGGCTGGGAGACAAACTCTACGAGGTGATGGTGATCCTGATGGTAATGTATTGATATGATGATGATCATGACCGTGATGGTGATTATGAGATGAAGATATACTGATTGTAAGGTAATGATGGTGATGATGATGTCGGGTGGTTTGTTGGGGGGAAACTGTGGAGTGAATGGACTGACCGGAGGCGTGAGTGAGATTTGAATTATTGTGATTTTATCACAAGAAAAGATATGCGAATTATAAAAAACACGTTATTTTGTACTTGTGTGTTGACTTGAAGTCAACGCGGTTGAGTTGCGTCGAAGAGGTTCCGTTTCCCAGACGAAGAGTTAGAGAAAGTGATGGATCTAGACACAGACAAAAAATGAGAAAGAGAGGAAGCTAGCGACAGAGGAAGAGAGAAAATGAGAGATGCAGCTAAAGACAGACAAAGAGTGAGAAAGAAGGATGGAGCT
>JAWQFJ010025347.1:0-2500 GCA_034096865.1 Theodoxus fluviatilis
ACCGGATCATGAGTGGGTCAACGTGCACTTTAGATCAGCTGAGTGAACTAATGAACGATGTTCTTTGCCCGAACTGTTTTCGGTCTGGTCTCACCTTCAGCATACTATACGATGAAGACAATGGCTTAGCCAGAAAACTTTGCTTGAAATGTGGAGCCTGTGATGCCAGAAGAATGAAGAAAGCTAATGTGGCAGCCTCTGTTCAGGCATAGCAACAGCGCCTACACTATGTCAGTATGTGGCTTCATGCCTTCAACTCAAGGCATCAGAAGAGGAGGCTTCAGGAGGAAGAAGAAGGGGAAACCTATGGTGCTGGAATGGCAAACTGACTTGTTGTTGACTCATTCACAGCATGTGTCTCTGAAGTTGCCTTTATTGACCTTGGCATTTCCTGTGTAGTAGTAGGGCTGATCCTTTCCTCTTGAGCATGAACTTTTCCATCCCTGCATTTTTTTGTACTCACTGCACAAAAACACTAAAAACTGGAAACTGTAAGTTCAGTTTCATTTTTTTAGCATGTGTAGTCCTGCTGGATGAATGTATGAATAAATGAAACAAGTTTTAGCCATGATGGATAGTTTTAGAAGGACTTATGCATGACTAAAAGTTGTTTTTGCCATTTTCTCAAAATGTGTTTTTTTCATAGAGTTCAAATCAATTAATTACTAAAACTCATCACAGGATGATGATGATGACTTGTAATTTTGCAGGTATGTTACATGTATAATAATTTAAGAACATACAGACACTTTTTGCTGTAAACTGATTATTTGGCCAGATATGATTTTTTTCTTTGATGTTGAACCTACTTTATCTGCAATTCGGATATTGATGTGGAAGCAATAAGTACAATTTTTTTACTTTTTGCATTACAAACATAATCTTCTGTACATTTAAAGATAAAGAGTGTACAATTTTAATGCAAAAAGAATTTTCAAGAAATATCAAGTAGTTAAGAAGTTATAGAAATTTAAAAAGATACAGAAATTTGCATATTTTTGCATGTTAGGCGGCAACAATGGAATCCATTGCTGCAAAGACTCGCCGGAAGTGCTCATACCAGTCAGTTGAGATTTGACCTCTGGCAGAACTCTCTAATTGGCTGAAAGAGCCCGTGACCTCAAGATGTGCATCCATTTAGATATAGATCCGTGGTACAAACCAAGTTAGGAGACATGGTGGGTTTATTCTTCCCCCAACCCACAGCGTGTATATTCTTCCCCCAACCCACAGGGTGTCTATTCTTCTCCCAACCCACAGGGGGTCTGTTCTTCCCCCAACCCACAGGGGGTCTATTCTTCCCCCAACCCACAGGGGGTCTATTTTTACCACCGACCCACAGGGAGTTGCTCACAAGAGTTTAACCGCTTCACCACAAAACTTTCGGGAGAGATTGGTGGCAGAGTTGAGAATTACTGCTCCTATGACTTCAGTAGTCCATCTGCATGCTCTTAGATACTGTGCAATGAGAGAGAGAGAGAGAGAGAGAGAGAGAGAGAGAGAGAGAGAAAAGAGAGAGAGAGAGAGAGAGAGAGAGAGAGAGAGAGAGAGAGAGAGAGTGAGAGAGAGAAGAGAGAGGGGGGAGGCATGTGTAAGTACAACGTAAGTGAGGGGATGGGTACTTCAGAGACATGTGTGACTATTAGGGTACGGTGCGGCTAGGCGTGGAGGGAGGAGTGAAGGAAGAGGAGGAGGGTGGGGGGTGGGGGGAGGCACGGGGGGGGGGGGGGGGATAAGAAAAGGGGGAAATGATGTGCTTTAAAACAGATAGCCAAGACACTCTATGCCACAGCGCATTTCCCACGCGATTATCAGCATGATTCGTTCCGGCCTTTCTGTGACCCCCCACGTTGAGCACGGACCACGTGTTTGAGAGAGGAACCCAGGGCACCAATGAGTACCCACCCACCCTTTCCGCGTCAGCTACTTACAGCACACGAAATGGCAGCAGTACCGAAATATTCAACTCCTCGGCCTTTGGGACAAAAGGAAGTGCACCATGAGCAGGGCAAACCAGCAGTTTGTGTTGAATCAACCGGGACATTCCTTCCTTCCCCACGCTTTCATGTGAATTCAAATTTGCTCAGAGGTCGTGACCTTTCCCTTGGCACGTGCCTGACCTGGCAGCGTTCATTTCGACGTGGCTCGTTAGCGAGTCCAAAGCATCTGCTTTCATCTGTGCTGTAAAACCGGGACCCGGCGATTCCATCTCGGGTGAGCACTTATCAAAACAAATTACACTTTCATCTCCCCCTCTCCAAGAGCTCCGTCTCCAGTGTGACCACTCGGCCTGTTCCATACATTTCTCAACTGGACCTGAGGGTTCGCCCTCGATTGTGGTATCGCCTTCTCTGATAAGGTCTCTCCCCTTTTCTGACAATTCCCTCTGCTCCTATGTCAAGGTTATCTCTCTTTCATTCTCATTCATTCCATCTCTCCCTCCTTCCACCTGTCTCCATCTTTTCTTTCTCTTTTTCTTTCACTTTTTCTCTCTCTGTGT
>JAWQFJ010025347.1:7500-10000 GCA_034096865.1 Theodoxus fluviatilis
GGTTCAGCCTAGGCTGCACGCAAAATGCGGGGTTGTTTTGGCAGTAGTTTACTTAGGGTGGGTTGTTTCAGCTGTTTAGTCTTGCCGGATGATGTGCGGATGCTCCACGAGTGGGCAGTCAGTACTTTCTGTACATCTTTATGTTAATTTTTTTAAGCATGCTTTGGTGGGGGGAGCACATTATGTTCCCCACTTGTCTTGTTTTCAGATTCTTGATCGACAACTCTCATAGTTTTCATAGATGTTCCGATACTTCTTACTTTGAACCAAGAGAAAATACAATTAACTCCTTTGAGTATATATCTTTTTGGATTGGACTGAATTTGCTTTTGCTCGACGTAAAGCTGTGCTTAGCTTGAAGCTGAAGCCAGCCATATTGATGTGTGACTTGTGATGGGACGCTGGCCTAAACAAACAAAAGAAAGTGTTAGTCGCCCCACCCTCATCCCCACACCTACCCTTTCATTTACATCTTGATTGGTGTTACTTGAAAACATATTGTTTCAGCTGTTGGGTCTTATGAAAAGATGTGCGGGTGGACCGTGAGTAAGCAGTCCGTACAATTTACACACCTTTTTGTTTAAACAAATTAGGATGTTTTGATAAAAGAGCACAGTTTTATCTCCTTTTGTTTTGCCTCCTAATGACTCTCAGATTCGTTACCAAAAGCTATCAAGGTTTGCTTTTTCACTACTCTCTCAAGATTTCTTACTGTGAAGCCATTAAAAACTGTTGCAAAATCTTTGCATTGTAAATATATATGTATTATATTGATATTTTTGTTTGTTTGTTTGAAGATAGATGGTGCTCGGCTTGAATCTAAAGTTAGTCATATTTATTTATCCGTTGTGATGGGCTGCTGGCCTCAACAAATAAAGTCAGTCTCTCTCCGTTTCGTTTCCTAACTCAGTCCTACCTTCCCTCCCTTCTCTGTCTCCCTCTCTGTCTCTCTCTCTGTCTCTCTGTCTCTCTCTCTCTCTGTCTCTCTCTCTCTCTCTCTCTCTGTCTCTCTCTCTCTCTGTCTCTCTGTCTCTCTTAGTATCTGTCTCTTTATCTTAGTATCTGTCTCTCTCTCTCTCTCTTTCTGTCTCTGTCTCTCTCTCTCTTTCTGCCTCTGTCTGTCTGTCTGTCTGTCTGTCCGTCCGTCCGTCCGTCCGTTCGTCCGTCCGTCTGTCTGTCTGTTTGTCTGTCTGTCTGTCTGTCTGTCTGTCTGTCTGTCTGTCTGTCTGTCTGTCTGTCTGTCTGTCTGTCTGTATGTCTGTCTGTCTGTCGGTGTCTGTCTTTCTCTCTCTCTCTCTCTCTCTCTCTCTCTCTCTCTCTCTCTCTCTCTCTCTCTCTCTCTCTCTCACTTCCCACAGGTTCCTCTCTGATTACCCATCCTAGTATGTCGAGTAGAGATGTACGAGCCCATAGTCTAAAATATAGGATGATGTTATACGAATGTAGGTCTCGGTAAAATGCACAACAACAGATAAAGGTAGTTTGTTGAAAGAAAGACATTAATAATGAAAACATGGAACTCTGTGGACGAGTGGTTAGCGCATTGACCTGCAGTAGTTGGCTGCTTGCGTTCCAAGATGTGCACATCAAGGAGTTGCATCCATGAACAAGGCGTTTTACTCATATTGCTTCTCCCCACCAAGGAGTGTGAGGGTTGGGCAGGAAAACTGTGAAAGCTAACTTTAATGCGTTCGTCCCCAACCTGGTTACGGGCTCCTAAGGGAGTTGAGATGGTATTGGAGTGACGAAAAGAGTAGCCCTGTGACCAGGGGGTAAAACCGTGCGGTTTGAGCACACATCCATAGATGGAAACTCGCAAGCAAAATGAGAGCACCTTTATCTTTGACCTGTACAGAGAGAGGGAATTACTGTTACTTGTTGTTGTTGTTGTTGTTGTTGTTGCGTATCTGGGCTAAACACACCCAGGATCACCCAAGTGGGTGAGATGATTGCGTGTGTGACTGTTTTTGAACATCCCGCCATATAGGCAGCCACACTCCGTCTTCAGGGGATTTGATCTCTGTCTCCAGAGAATGCCAGTTGTTATGTTAGGAGCTTACCACGGCTGAAGATAATCCCCACATATCAGCATAACAACATTTTGCTGTAGCCTTGGTTTTTGGCTGGAGTCAACAAATAACAACATCCTTTGCAAAGGCAAATTACTGTTACTAATTCCCCCAGTAAGTACATATTTTTACTTCTTGCACCAACAAAGACTTTTAGATAATAAAGTTAATAGTTTCATTTCGCATTTCTTTTCGTTTGCTCATGTATCCATTTTAACATCTCTTCGTTTTAACGAATGACCGATGACTCTATCTTGCGATATGCGTCAGTACAAATGTGTGTGATTTATTGTCGTGAAAAGACGGAACAGAACATGCCGTGTGCTATTCAACTTCAGCAAAAAAATTAAAATCATTAAAAAGTTGTCTTCCCTCCCCCCCAAAAAAAAAGTATATGCAAGAGATGATCTTCACTACATGTTTTCTCCCAT
>JAWQFJ010025347.1:12500-15000 GCA_034096865.1 Theodoxus fluviatilis
CCATCGACAGGTTTATAAACCCCGCTCCGATTCCGCACAACATCTCGCCCTGGGCTTCAAACGCATCTTCCGGCTCTACCGCGCGTGCGCGGGAGCAAGGCGAGCGCTGCCAATCTGCCCGGATGTTGAAAGGTAAGGTGGAGCGAGCGGCAGACACCAGCAACACGACTTTTTACTCCCAGGAAAGCTGATTAAACCTGCTCTGTTCCCCCTCACCATTTTCCATTGGTGCTCTTTGGCCCTCACTGCCGGCCTCCATCCCCCACCCCCACCCCTACCCCCACCCCCACCCCAAACCCCTTTCATTCCAGTCACCCTCCTCTTTCTATCCCATCTCACCAAATCTTACCTCGTTCTCTTCGTCAACAGTTCTTCCTTCCTTCATTCCAACCTATGCCTCTCTGTCTGCCTAACCCCCTTGCATCCTTTCAAACTCACCCCTGGGTCCCATCTCCTCATCTCCCAACCTCCATTTCCATCCACCCCCCACCCCCACCCCCACCCGCACCCCAGCCCCACCCCCACCCAGCCCCACCCCCACCCCAGCCCCACCACTCAAGTCTTTTCCTCGCAGACTGGGAGCAAGGCAGGCCAGTTTTAATGGGCTTTCTTCGAGCCGTTCTGTGTGGCAAGGCTGGAGTATGTTATTCCCGTGCCAAACTGCGATGGTCACAGGTGAAATGTGTTGCTTTTGAAGAGGGCCCAAGTAGATCGAGGTTGGCTCCAGCGACAGGGGAGAGCACTGCGAGGAAAGCAGCACCGCGCTCTTCAAAGTATACAAGAAAGGGCAGAAAATAGTGGGCGGACCTTTTAATTACGTCATGTTTATCCAGACATCAAAACGGAAGGAGAAATCACAGGAAACGCTCCATTTACATAAAGTTTCCCCGATTTCATTTCTGCCTTCTTCCATCGTAAATGTTTGGTTTGGACGTCGGAGTAATTCCGATTTGTGTGCGCGTGCATTTTTGTCTGAGAGGTTTTGCTGGAAACAAGATACCTCCCGGGAAGCCTGAAATGTCGGAGTTCATCTAAAGTAAGTGCTAACATAAAACCGCATAGGAAAGAATGTATTTTGTGAGTACAACACTCAGTATTTCATGCACCAAACATGTCGAATGCCATTATGAAATTAAAATTTCCTCACCCCATCAAGACCCCCACCCCTCCGAAAATTGTCCTGCACATCTTTTTTTAATGACGTCATGGTTTCCAAGACAACGCCCTTCATGAATACGCAAATGGCTCTTACCACCTCTGCTTCAAACCAGGGTGGGCTGATTTCCTCCAAAACCATCAACCCCTGGACGCAGGCTTTGAAAGCGTCATTGCAACGTCTCCCCCATCCTTTCTCTATTTTCTCGGCTCACCTGTTCCAAAAATAAACACGATTATCTTGCACATCACAGATGACCGATCCCCAGCCTGGACCGCGGAGGCGAAGAGCTCAGAAAGAAGATGAGCTTGATGGGCTCCCCAAGATTCTGGGACTCCTGTTGACTCTGCAAGCGATCCTTCTGAGACTGCCAGGCGGTTCCCTCTCGCTGATGGACAAAGGGTAGCGCGGGCCCCGCAGACAGCCGGTCTAATTGTTACCTCCAGACCTCTGCAAAAACGTCCCACATCTGCACAGGAATGGGGAGGGGGATGTGGGGTGGGGTGTGGGTGGGGGGTGGGGGTCGTCAATTTCAAGTACCCGAACTGACTTCCTTCTTCCACTGTGGGGAGTTTACAAGGATACGCAGGACAGACTTTGCTTCCACAACTTTAGATATGTAATTTAAACTGTATGATTAAAATTGTCAAACCGTAAGTCTCAGTAGTGTGATATTTATGCGTAGTTTGTAATTCGAGACAAAGACTTGAAATCATTTTGAATGCGTGTCTCTCATTTCTGTAGCATTTTGGATGCTACTGTTGTTTGTTAATATACGTTTAAACAGACTCAAACTACACATGAATCAACGATCATGGCATAGCAAATCATTTCAAAATGTTACGGAAATTAATTTCTAAAGCCAAAGAAATGTCCTCTTATCAACAGTTTAGACGTAAAATAAAATGGCAAAAGTTACTAAAACGCTGAATAGTTGCTTGTTTGATACAACATGATTTCGTACAGCGGAGCAATTACCGATAAACAAGTACGACACCAAAATTCAACCCACCAACAGACTGACAGCATATATTTTACGACTGCAAATGTTTAACAGTGAATTAATAAGCAAGTGAACTAACAAACGAACGAATGAATAAATGAATGAATGAATGAATGCGTGAATGAATAAATGAATGAATGAATGAATGAATGAACGAACGAACGAAGGAATGAACTATCGATTGAATGTTTGAAGTATTACTGCCCGTCAACCTTTGTGGACTTTGGCTATGTGAGGCCATTGCTCACGAAAACTATGCAATACACTTTCTCTTTGTGGTTGCAATTTCAAAATGAGATAAGAGATAGCCTCCTGAATGTAAATAACTATTCCCTGGATAA
>JAWQFJ010025347.1:17500-26692 GCA_034096865.1 Theodoxus fluviatilis
GAGGAGGATAAGGAGGTGGAGGAGGAGAACAGGGTGGAGGAGGAGAACAGGGTGGAGGAGGAGAACAAGGTGGAGGAGGAGTACAAGGTGGAGGAGGAGAACGAGGTGGAGGAGGAGAACAAGGTGGAGGAGGAGAACAAGGTGGAGGAGGAGAACAAGGTGGAGGAGGAGAACAAGGTGGAGGAGGAGAACAAGGTGGAGGAGGAGAACAAGGTGGAGGAGGAGAACAAGGTAGAGGTGGAGAACAAGGTGGAGGAGCCTAGAACAAGGTGGAGGAGGAGGATAACAAGGAGGAGAAGGAGCAGGAGGAGGAGGAGAAGGAAAAGGAGCATGAACAGAAGCAGGAGGAAGAAGGGGAGCAGGGGACCTGAAGGAAGAGGAGGAAAAGGAGGAGCAAGAGGAGCAGGAGCAGGAGAGGGAGCTGAAGGAAAAGAGGAACAAGAGGAGAAGGAACAGGAGAGGGAGCTGAAGGAAAAGAGGAGCAAGAGAAGAAGGAACAGGAGCAGGAGCAGAAGGAGGAGCAGGGAGAACAGGAGAATAAAAACAGGAAGAATCAGGAGGAGGAGGAAAGGAAGAATCAGGAGGAGGAGGAAAGGAAGAATCAGGAGGAGGAGGAAAGGAAGAATCAGGAGGAGGAGGAAAGGAAGAAGCAGGAGGAGGAGGAAAAGGAGAAGCAGGAGGAGGAGGAAAAGGAGAAGCAGGAGGAGGAGGAAAAGGAGAAGCAGGAGGAGGAGGAAAGGAAGAAGCAGGAGGAGGAGGAAAGGAAGAAGCAGGAGGAGGAGGAAAGGAAGAAGCAGGAGGAGGAGGAAAAGGAGAAGCAGGAGGAGAGGGAAAGGAAGAAGCAGGAGGAGGAGGAAAGGAAGAAGCAGGAGGAGGAGGAAAGGAAGAAGCAGGAGGAGGAGGAAAGGAAGAAGCAGGAGGAGGAGGAAAGGAAGAACCTGGGGCCGGTTTAATGAGAGCAACGATGGTCGGGCGACAATGGTTACACGAGCGAATAACCGTCATGTGACGATAGCCGGGTTCAATGAAGAGCGACGATCATCCGTCGACGATGCGTTGTCCGACACATTTTGGAGCGACCGTAGTCGACCCCTAGCATCACGACTGCTCGTCATTTGACCCTTGTTGTCGTCCAAAACCCGGCTCTTTCTCTCTCTCGCGCGCGCTCGCGCGCGCGCGCTCTCTGTCTCTCTCTGTGTCTGCCTCTGTCTGCCTCTCTCTCTGTCTCTCTCTCTCTCTGTCTGCCTCTGTCTGACTCTCTCTCTGTCTCTCTCTCTCTGTCTCTCTCTCTCTGTCTGTCTGTCTGTCTCTCTCTCTCTCTCTCTCTCTCTGTCTGTCCGCCTCTGTCTGACTCTCTCTCTGTGTCTCTGTCTCTCTCTCTCTCTCTGTCTCTCTCTCTCTCTCTCTGTCTGTCTGTCTGCGTCTGTCTCTCTCTCTCACTGTGTCTGCCTCTGTCTCTCTCTGTCTGACTCTCTCTCTCTCTTTGTCTGTCTGTCTGTCTGTCTGTCTGTCTGTCTGTCTGTCTGTCTGTCTGTGTCTCTGTCTGTCTGTCTGTCTCTCTCTCTCAGTGCCTCAGTTTTTCTCTGCGTGTATCTGTCTTTCTCGCTGTGTGTCTGTCTCTATTTCTCTGTCTCTGTATGTCTTTCTCTCTCTCTCTCTCTCTCTCTCAGTGCCTCAGTTTTTCTCTGTGTGTATCTGTCTTTCTCGCTGTGTGTCTGTCTCTATTTCTCTGTCTCTGTATGTCTTTCTCTCTGTCTCTGTCTCTATCTTTTTCTCTCTCTCTCTCTGTCTCTCTCTCTCTCTCTCTCTCTCTCTCTCTCTCTCTCTCTCTCTCTCTCTCTCTCTCTCCCTCTCCCACCTCCCTCCTTTCCTCTCTCCCCTCCTCTCTCTTTCTCCCTCTCCTTCTCTCTCTCCTTCTCTCTCTCCTTCTCTCTCTCCTTCTCTCTCTCCTCTCTCTCTCCTTCTATTTCTCTCCTTCTCTCTCTTCTCTTTCTCTCTCGCTTCTTCTTCTTCTTCTTCTTCTTCTTCTTCTTCTTCTTCTTCTCTCTCTCTTCTCTCTCTCTCTCTCTCTCTCTCTCTCTCTCTCTCTCTCTCTCCCTCCCTCCCTCCCTCCCTCCCTTCCTCTCTCTCCTCCTCCCTCTTTCTCTCTCTCATTCTCTCTCCCCTCCTCTCTCTCTCTCTCTCTTCTTCTCTCTCTCTCTCTCTCTCCTTCTCTCTTATTCTCAATTACAAGCTCTAAAAGTCGATTTATCTCTATTTTTGACCACGGATGGCACTGACTAGATTCCGTGCTGTCTTTGTCCTCCATATTGCGCGCGCGTTTTCGCCGGCGGATGTTGAGGGCGGGAGTGGTAATTTGCTAAAAATAGCGACTAACACAACCGCAGTCAAATGACCGCACCGATGTGTGACTGCAGTCGTGGTAACTTGCTCATTGAACGCGACGAGTGGTCCGTTGGCGGACGTCGAGCGGCGGTCGACAACGCAGTCGCACTACTATATAGTCGGGTTGTGTAGTTTCTCATTGAACCGGCCCCAGGAGGAGGAGGAAAGGAAGAAGCAGGAGGAGGAGGAAAAGGAGAAGCAGGAGGAGGAGGAAAGGAAGAAGCAGGAGGACGAGGAGCAGGAGAGATCGAAGGAGCAACAGCAGCAGGAGAAGTAGAAGCAGAGGGGCAAGAGGAGAAGGAAAGTAATATATCTGGAGAGGAGTTCAGGACAAAGCCACCAGCCCTACGCATCGTTGTAAGGAGTTGGGAGCGAGGGAGAGACTTTACTGCAAGACAGAATGCCATCGTCTGCACAGGGGCACCACAGGAAGAGAAAGCAGTGTCGAGTCAACACTCGCAAGGGGAGAAGGAAAGCAAAGTGACATGGGGGGTAAGGGTGGGGGTAAGGGGTGTGGGGTTGGGGTTAGGGGGTGGGGGTGTGAGAGGGGGGGGGGGGCCAATTGGGGAGGAGTAGTGGGAGAAGGGCACTTTTCAAGGCAGAAGGGGGGTTAGCAGGGGAGGGGGGTGAGGGTGGGGGTGGGGAAACTTTCATGTGATCTACACAGGGGGGCCCGGGAGAGTTGAAATAACCTTTATCCCCCTTCTAATTCGCCGCCCCTCCTCGGGAGTAAAAAACCGTCTCTCCAAGCCTGGCATGCCGCCGCTCTGCCAAAACTTACTTTTTCAGGAATTTTGAGCAGGCGAGATGTTGACGTCATCAGCTGTGTATGTAACCCGAGCGCTGATTGGCTCCGTGCCCAAGATGGGCGGAGTTTGCGCTGATCATCTTCGCGGGTGTTTGCATTCGCAAGCCTGCAAAGGGAGGTGAAAATATTCCGCAGGCTGATCTGATCAGACTCTGTCTCTCTTTCCCCTCCTCCTCCTTCCCCTCCTCCTCCTCCATCTCCTTCTCCTCCTCCTCCCTGTCTGAAAACCTTCGCCCGGCATAGTCCTTGCGTTTCTGTACCGAGGCGGGGAGCAAAATTTGCATAGAAGGGAGGAAACGTTTGCCTCCCAGAAGCGCCCAGTGTGAAGTTGCAATTGTCACCGAGGCACTAAAGTTTTCAAATGCACTGTGTTTTCAGCAGGGTCTCTATCTTGTTAACTCGAGCACACACGAGCCTTCCCCTCCACTGGAGCACCGCTTCCCGGCGTCCTCGGTGCGAGAATGGTCGCGTTAGAATTCACATCTCGCTCGGAGAGATTAGAACACTGCCTTTTGGTGGGCCAAGAGGTGGGTGAAAATGCGTTTGCCTGTCCTAGTCTTCACCATCTCATAGAGAGGTACAGAAAGCTCGCCCTGAATTCATTTCAACTGGTCAATATACACAGAAACGGAGGTGGGCGTGTGCTGAATGACATAGGTGTTTTTAATCCCCCTCGCCGCTGCTGCTACTTCCGCCGTTGCTGCTTGCTCTGAAAGACTGTTGTCCCCCCCGCGGGATTGGGGGGAAGAAAGAGCCCACCGAGTCTCCTCACGTGATTTGTAAGAGGCGAATGAATATGGAAATCGTGACTTGATTTTTGGGTTTTAATGATCTTCTTGGTCAAAGGCCCCCTGTGTGTTGGGGGTTAGAATAGACCCCCTGTGGGTTGGGGGTTAAAATAATAGACTCACCACATCTCCTTACACGATTCGTAAGAGGCGAATAAATAGGGATATCGTGACTTGAATTGCGCTTACTTGGAACTCTTCCGGTGATTTTCGTGCGTTATGGCATGACATAGCCTACAAAGGCTGATAGGCAGTACAACTTCAACCATCCATCCATTCAAGACAATTAAGGTTTGAAACAAAACTTTCCCAAATTTTCCCTTCTCTGTCAGAAAAGTAATATTTTGGGGAATGGATGTAGATTATTGTTTTAAATGTGAAGCGTTTATCGAATGGTTTTTAAAATTTATCTCCACTGTTCCAAGCAGCGACATCATGGATAATTAACAGCTATAGAATCTCTTTGGAAAAAATCGAACGAAGGAATCAGTCTGCAACCGGTGGTAGCAGACTAAATTTGCATCTATTTCAACATTCAGTAGTCGGTGTACCATCAAATTCATCATAAGATTCGCTGGCTAAATTTGCACCTATTTCATCATTCAGTAGCCGGTGTACCATCAAAAGCATCATTAGATTCGCTGGCTAAATGTGCACCTATTTCAACATTCAGTAGCCGGTGTACCAACAAAGGCATCATAAGATTCGCTGGCTAAATTTGCACCTATTTCAAGATTCAGTAGCCGGTGTACCATCAAAAGCATCATAAGATTCGCTGGCTAAATGTGCACCTATTTCAACATTCAGTAGCCGGTGTACCATCAAAAGCATCATAAGATTCGCTGGCTAAATTTGCACCTATTTCAACATTCAGTAGCCGGTGTACCATCAAAGGCATCATAAGATTCGCTGGCTAAATTTGCACCTATTTCAACATTCAGTAGCCGGTGTACCATCAAAAGCATCATAAGATTCGCTGGCTAAATTTGCACCTATTTCAACATTCAGTAGCCGGTGTACCATCAAAAGCATCATAAGATTCGCTGGCCCGAGAACACAAATAATCTCTCCTTAGAGTTGATTATAGTATAAAGGAATTATCACACTATTGTAGTATGTTGTATATATATTCTTATGATCTGAAATGCATGTTATTAGTTGTTAGTCCCTCGTTTGTTTCAACGAAATACGCACATTACACAACTATAATGACAGACAAAAATTATCAGTGTGCTGCTGAACTGTATTCTTGTGGTTGACAAATTCATGAGGTAAAAACTTTTTACTGAGAAATAATGAACTGAACAAAGTATAATATGAGGTGAAGATTTAATTAGCAACATCTTAGCTTTTAATAATAATAATGCTTTCGTGTTCAGCGAAACCGTTGTTGGCAATTCTAATGATATTCCAAATAACTATGCAGAATTGATTGCTGGCTGTTACTTGCATCCAGATCTGCAATATTAAAAATATGACATTACGCGTAAAAAGCATACAGGCTTTGATCCATCCGTAGTGGCGGAACGCATGCGTAGATTTTATATTCTCATTGCCTACAGGTACTGTCTGAAAACGGGCAGTAATAATGGAAATCATATAGAAATATCTACACAATTGTTGTTCTCTCGGTGTAAGCAGAGATTAAACGTAGTCCACACAATTCATGCACACCATGAACCCACACACACCCTCTCCCCCACTCCCACCCTCTCCCCCACCCCCACCCTCTTCTCCCCATTGTAGAACAATCACTATTACCCTATTTTGTGCACATGATTTGCAGCACAAAAATAATCTGACTGAAACCTACGATTCTGTAATGCAAGTTTCTTCCCTTCTGTGATGATAATTTTGTGTGAACAATTAAAAAAGTAAATTCGACGACTATGATGACAATGATGACGCAGATCACGAGATGTGTTCCTATTCCGAAATTCCATATAATTTTTTAATTCAATCGTCTTCATGACCATTTCTGGTTGATGCCCTCAAACTCTTTCCGCTGTTATGATTCTGTATTGGTCTGAGCAACCTTGAACCAGGGTTCTGGCGACCTCCCTCTGCCTCCTGACAGAACTGTGTGCCGGACAGCACATACAGTACTGCCTCCTGACAGTACTGTGTGCCGGACAGCAGATACAGTACTGCCTCCTGACAGTACTGTGTGCCGGACAGCACATACAGTACTGCCTCCTGACAGTACTGTGTGCCGGACAGCAGATACAGTACTGCCTCCTGACAGTACTGTGTGCCGGACAGCAGATACAGTACTGCCTCCTGACAGTACTGTGTGCCGGACAGCAGATACAGTACTGCCTCCTGACAGTACTGTGTGCCGGACAGCAGATACAGTACTGCCTCCTGACAGTACTGTGTGCCGGACAGCACATACAGTACTGCCTCCTGACAGTACTGTGTGCCGGACAGCACATACAGTAATGCCTCCTGACAGTACTGTGTGCCGGACAGCAGATACAGTACTGCCTCCTGACAGTACTGTGTGCCGGACAGCACATACAGTAATGCCTCCTGACAGTACTGTGTGCCGGACAGCAGATACAGTACTGCCTCCTGACAGTACTGTGTGCCGGACAGCACATACAGTACTGCCTCCTGACAGTACTGTGTGCCGGACAGCAGATACAGTACTGCCTCCTGACAGTACTGTGTGCCGGACAGCAGATACAGTACTGCCTCCTGACAGTACTGTGTGCCGGACAGCACATACAGTACTGCCTCCTGACAGTACTGTGTGCCGGACAGCAGATACAGTACTGCCTCCTGACAGTACTGTGTGCCGGACAGCAGATACAGTACTGCCTCCTGACAGTACTGTGTGCCGGACAGCAGATACAGTACTGCCTCCTGACAGTACTGTGTGCCGGACAGCAGATACAGTACTGCCTCCTGACAGTACTGTGTGCCGGACAGCAGATACAGTACTGCCTCCTGACAGTACTGTGTGCCGGACAGCACATACAGTAATGCCTCCTGACAGTACTGTGTGCCGGACAGCAGATACAGTACTGCCTCCTGACAGTACTGTGTGCCGGACAGCACATACAGTAATGCCTCCTGACAGTACTGTGTGCCGGACAGCAGATACAGTACTGCCTCCTGACAGTACTGTGTGCCGGACAGCACATACAGTACTGCCTCCTGACAGTACTGTGTGCCGGACAGCACATACAGTACTGCCTCCTGACAGTACTGTGTGCCGGACAGCAGATACAGTACTGCCTCCTGACAGTACTGTGTGCCGGACAGCAGATACAGTACTGCCTCCTGACAGTACTGTGTGCCGGACAGCAGATACAGTACTGCCTCCTGACAGTACTGTGTGCCGGACAGCAGATACAGTACTGCCTCCTGACAGTACTGTGTGCCGGACAGCAGATACAGTACTGCCTCCTGACAGTACTGTGTGCCGGACAGCACATACAGTACTGCCTCCTGACAGTACTGTGTGCCGGACAGCAGATACAGTACTGCCTCCTGACAGTACTGTGTGCCGGACAGCACATACAGTAATGCCTTCTGACAGTACTGTGTGCCGGACAGCAGATACAGTAATGCATCCTGACAGTACTGTGTGCCGGACAGCACATACAGTAATGCCTCCTGACAGTACTGTGTGCCGGACAGCACATACAGTAATGCCTTCTGACAGCACTGTGTGCCGGACAGCACATACAGTAATGCATCCTGACAGTACTGTGTGCCGGACAGCACATACAGTAATGCCTCCTGACAGTACTGTGTGCCGGACAGCACATACAGTACTGCCTCCTGACAGTACTGTGTGCCGGACAGCAGATACAGTACTGCCTCCTGACAGTACTGTGTGCCGGACAGCAGATACAGTACTGCCTCCTGACAGTACTGTGTGCCGGACAGCAGATACAGTACTGCCTCCTGACAGTACTGTGTGCCGGACAGCAGATACAGTACTGCCTCCTGACAGTACTGTGTGCCGGACAGCACATACAGTACTGCCTCCTGACAGTACTGTGTGCCGGACAGCAGATACAGTACTGCCTCCTGACAGTACTGTGTGCCGGACAGCAGATACAGTAATGCCTTCTGACAGTACTGTGTGCCGGACAGCAGATACAGTACTGCCTCCTGACAGTACTGTGTGCCGGACAGCAGATACAGTACTGCCTTCTGACAGTACTGTGTGCCGGACAGCAGATACAGTAGTGCCTCCTGACAGTACTGTGTGCCGGACAGCAGATACAGTAATGCCTCCTGACAGTACTGTGTGCCGGACAGCAGATACAGTACTGCCTCCTGACAGTACTGTGTGCCGGACAGCACATACAGTAATGCCTCCTGACAGTACTGTGTGCCGGACAGCAGATACAGTACTGCCTCCTGACAGTACTGTGTGCCGGACAGCACATACAGTACTGCCTCCTGACAGTACTGTGTGCCGGACAGCAGATACAGTACTGCCTCCTGACAGTACTGTGTGCCGGACAGCACATACAGTACTGCCTCCTGACAGTACTGTGTGCCGGACAGCAGATACAGTACTGCCTCCTGACAGTACTGTGTGCCGGACAGCAGATACAGTACTGCCTCCTGACAGTACTGTGTGCCGGACAGCAGATACAGTACTGCCTCCTGACAGTACTGTGTGCCGGACAGCACATACAGTACTGCCTCCTGACAGTACTGTGTGCCGGACAGCAGATACAGTACTGCCTCCTGACAGTACTGTGTGCCGGACAGCAGATACAGTAATGCCTCCTGACAGTACTGTGTGCCGGACAGCAGATACAGTAATGCCTCCTGACAGTACTGTGTGCCGGACAGCAGATACAGTACTGCCTCCTGACAGTACTGTGTGCCGGACAGCAGATACAGTACTGCCTCCTGACAGTACTGTGTGCCGGACAGCACATACAGTAATGCCTCCTGACAGTACTGTGTGCCGGACAGCAGATACAGTACTGCCTCCTGACAGTACTGTGTGCCGGACAGCACATACAGTACTGCCTCCTGACAGTACTGTGTGCCGGACAGCAGATACAGTACTGCCTCCTGACAGTACTGTGTGCCGGACAGCAGATACAGTACTGCCTCCTGACAGTACTGTGTGCCGGACAGCAGATACAGTACTGCCTCCTGACAGTACTGTGTGCCGGACAGCAGATACAGTACTGCCTCCTGACAGTACTGTGTGCCGGACAGCAGATACAG
>JAWQFJ010025348.1:5000-7500 GCA_034096865.1 Theodoxus fluviatilis
CTCCTCCTCCTCCTCCTCCTCCTCCTCCTCCTCCTCCTCCTCCTCCTCCTCCTCCTTCCTCCTCCTCCTTCCTCCTCCTCCTCCTTCTCCTCCTCCTCCTTCTCCTCCTCCTCCTCCTTCTCCTCCTCCTCCTCCTCCTCCTCCTCCTCCTCCTCCTCCTCCTCCTCCTCCTCCTCCTCCTCCTCCTCCTCCTCCTCCTCCCCATCCCCCTCCCACTCCCCCTCCCCTTCCCACTCCCCCTCTTTCCCCTCCCCCTCCCACTCCCCCTCCCCCTCCCCTCCCCCTCCCCTTCCCACTCCCCTTCCCCCACCTACTCCCCCTCCCCTCCCCTTCCCACTCCCCTTCCCCCTCCCACTCCCCCTCCCCTTCTCCCTCCCACTCCCCTTCCCCCTCCCACTCCCCCTCCGATTCCCCCTCCCACTCCCCTTCCCCCTCCCACTTCCCTTCCCCCTCCCCCCCTTTTTCCTCCCACTCCCCCTCCCCTTCTCCCTCCCCCTCCCCGTTTCCCTCCCCTTCCCCCTCCCACCCCTCCATTCTCCCCTTCCCCCTCCCACCCCTCCATCCTCCCCTTCCCCCTCCCACCCCTCCATCCTCCCCTTCCCCACTCCCACTCCCCTTCCCCCTCCCACTCCTCCTCCCCCAACCAATCCCCCCTACCCTTCCCCTCCTCCCCCTTTACATTGTACACTTTAAAACAACACCAATAATAAGAGAGTGAAGGAGCTGAAAAGTGCAACCATCAGAGGAAAACGTCTAATTTCATGTCATGCTAGATGCGCAAACACATGTAAACCTATCCGAATGTATTTTATTAAAAAAGCAATTTGTCCTTCTCTTCAACAACTTCTTTGATACGTATTTCCGCTATCTCCAATAATTATCATAGGAAAGAGATGCAACTATTTCGCCGGGAAATACGTACACATTATTTCTTGGTAACCTTTAACGACGATTAAGGAAATTCGTTCTATGGTGATGATGAGAAAGGTTGTTTGTTTTAAAGAGGGTCACGATTCAAGTGAAAAATGTAAATGTCGAACTAAAGACGAAAGTGAATTTGCGTCGCATCTCGATTTTAAGGCCAACATTTTGGTAAGCATTTTGATATTAGAGTAATTCTGAAATAAGTACGCAATGGACACATGAGTCAGTTCCTAGAGGAAAATATTGTCTCGGGATTTCCACCCTCTGTCTTGAAGTCCTTGTCGAGAAAAGCTTCCTTGAAGTGGCTGCATCCTGCATGTCTCAGGTGTGAGGCAGGACTGGCTGTGTGACGTGAAAAGCAACTTGAGGGTGATAAGAGAAGAGGAAGTGCTGATAAGAAGGAGCGAGTGGAGAAGGGCGAGACGGGTCTTGAGATCTGATACGTGTGTGTGTGTGTGTGTGTGTGTGTGTGTGTGTGTGTGTGTGTGTGTGTGTGTGTGTGTGTGTGTGTGTGTGTGTGTGTGTGTGTGTGTGTGTGTGTGTGTGTGTGTGTGTGTGTGTGTGCTTGGGTGCATACCTGCATTGCGTTGCTTAGAACTATATTTTCCTTATTTTTCTGTCTGCATTGGATCGCTACCTTTTAAACCCTCTTCCGCGTAAAGTGATATTTCCCGTATGTTTCATGCACGAGACAAAAGTTGGTGTGACGTTCGACAATGTTTTGGAAGGTTATTAAAAGAAGAAAGAGATGGGTGCTTTTTTAATTAAAACCTCATAAATTCCAATAGACTGTGTTTTTCTTTGTCCCAAGCTCTCTCTCTCTCTCTCTCGCTCTCTCTCTCTCTCACACACACACACACATATCACTCTCTCTCTCTCTCTGTCACATACTTTTTCCAGCATAAATAACAATCCTTCGTTTAATATGTAAGGATCATTAGTGAACCAAAATAACTTGAAGTTTATAAAGCAATGTAAATTAACTCGGTTAGTTTATGATGGACACAGGGATCCATTATCACGTCACCTTCATTAGTGATCGAAGTCGTCATAAAGTGTTGCAGGTAGTTTTTGTGCAGGCATTGTTTAAAATCATAGAATTTAGCTTTTCAAATATTTACAAATGGTTGAACAGACTTATGCAATATCATACTTGACTCAGTTCTATATTTTCCTTAAAAGTTTATTTTGATTTCAAATCGTGACACATCCGATCAAAAACAAATCGAAGTTGAAAACACGGGTATTTAAATATATAAATAGTGGTGTAAGCTGCATAAAAGGGTCATCAATCATATACATGTACATGCACATCTGTATTAAAAACGTATTTAAATGTTTAAAGGCATTATGGAAGTGCACTCGTGTCAGTGAAGCAGAAACAAACGAAACATCACGGCGGAAAATGTTATGAATAACACTTATGACAATAGTATGTACAGTTAGCACTATATTGGTAACATCTAATAAAATGTCATCCATATCATATGGACTGCCGCAATGAATATGGCAAAAAGCATAATAATAAATAGTTGGGTCCGTTTGATGAGGTGTTCAAAAACGTTCACCACACACA
>JAWQFJ010025349.1:0-2500 GCA_034096865.1 Theodoxus fluviatilis
ATAGACGAGGGATAAAAGCGACTAATTTGCTTTTGCCATACGAACATGAGGCACAAATTGGTTCCAAGAAAGGTGGACAGATGAACAAACACATTTTGCACTCTCTGAAACAGCAGCTGAAAAGTAAACATTTTGGGGGAGTAGCATTCTCTGTCCAGAAGGAAAGGAACCTAGAAGAGACATCTAATGCGTTTCCTTTCATCCCCGTGGGAATAGCAGTAGAGGTGTGGAGGTCCGATTGGTCCATTTCAGACCACACATAACTTGCACAGCTCTGCCCCACGGTGTCGAAAAAAACCCCAGCCAGACATGAAGCAGAATCTGCGCGTAGGCCCGTGGGGAAAATGCAGTGACATTGAGTTTGGCACTGGAAGCAGTGACAGATGGGATTGAATTCGGGGGGACGAAAAACAAGCGACACAGCAAAACAATTTTCGACTGAGGGGAACACAAAACAAGTGTTACATGTTTCAGCTTTGAAACAGAGCAGCGACTTTTTCCCCCAATAACTTTACCTTTGGTGTGAAACCCCACGTGAAATTTTCACATGGATGATCAACACAGAGAAAGAGGCAGTTGCTCGTTTAGGGCGTGTACATAATGCGGAAGGGAAAATTCAGTTTTACAATCCTGGGAAACATTTATTGGAAGTTAAACCAAATTTATTAGTTCGCTATTTTCACAGCTATTTTGTCGTAAGTATTCCTATTACAACGATAATTACAAATCAATACCCTATGTGTCGTATGTGACAGAACTTGTATGTGTGTGTTTAAAACGCGTTTTGTACAGAAACATGGATCTCATCTGTAATACTGTTGTGTAGATAAGAGTTTGGGGTCTTCACCCTTTCTTCTGTCATTAAAATGTTGTACATGCATTTGACTACAGAGGTATATTTTGGCTTCACAACTCACGAGGAGAAATGCATAGCTTCCACTTCTTTGGCACAATAACATAAATTGTTTCTGATGATATAATATAAAAAACAAAACAAGTTCATCCCTGTGAGACGAAATCAAACATTTAAAATGATGATGAGAGAAAGGCCAGATACGTTCGATTGTTACTTTCAATGCTTTGAAACATTTAACGAGCTGGTGTCAGAGAGACGATCATGCCAGGCGCACAGGAGCAAAATCACCCTTTGACTCACTACTAAATAATTGATAAAAGTACATAACTGGAGTAATGTTTTGGAAGTGGAAGCAAATCAGAGTATCCACCACATGGAATAAAACGAGAAACGAGACGAAAGAATAAAACAACAGTGCATGTGATTCTCTCAGGAAAAGGAGATACAAATAAATCTAACATGAAATACCAAATCTTAATGGCAGATGGCATCTTATGTTTCAACTGAAGGATACGCAGATCAGAAGGAACAAAAGCTACGGAGACCAGCTACAAAACGTTGTCCATGGTTCGGATTGAAAGAGCTGGTGCCAGCTGAGGTTTCATTGTCAATACAAGGATATCGCATTCTGAGCTGACCGGAAAGAAGGACATGCCAGGCAAACAACAAATAACTGGAAAGATCCCGAAGGGGATGCAGACGGGAACTGATTTCCCACTCTGGATGGACAGAGGACCCAGCATGGGAGTCTGTGGAGACCGCTGGTCAGGATGAGGAGCAGAGGAGCTGACGCTCTGCTGGTGCCCTTGGCTGGCCAGCCTGAAGACTACAGGTCCACCGTGATCGATACATGAGGATGTTTTGCTCTCGCTTAGACCCGACCTTGAAGCGAAGGACGCGAGGGAAAGAGAATCCGCACTCAGCTTTGTAATCCCCAGCCAAGTCTTAGAGATGCTTTTTGTGAGGAAGTAATTCAAAGGTGTGGGAGAAAACGTTCTTCTTCAAAAGGTGGTGAGAGAGCATGGTGGAATTGATGTAAGTCAGTGTTGACAGAAGCCGATTAAGTAGGTGATGTGTATTGATTTTCAGTGCTTTCTGGACACCTTTCGCACGAATTTTGTTTTACTGTGTGCACCCACGCACAAAGTGTCAAAACATACATATACGTGGAGAACACAGTCCTCATAACTCGCAAGAGAGAGAGAGAGAGAGAGAGAGAGAGAGAGAGAGAGAGAGATTTGCAATGAAGGTGATATAGTATTGCCAGTAAAGAACCAGCTGCACGAACGTTTTAGTTACTTTTTTTCTTTTTGATTTATTTATTCAGTGCAGGTGATGTGTACACATTAGTTTGCGTGGTTATGGATGTTCACATCGAAAACAAATCCGATCGTCAGCCGGCTGTCAAGCAGGAGACTGAATCTGGCAGGCGATGAGCTATGTCACGTGTTCCACACCAAAACAGTCAAGCAATTGTGTTTTCTTTCTGACCAGTTCAGTTTCAAAACTGAATTACAACGAGACAAGAATGTAGGAATTGTATGGGACTAGTTATAACAGTGACATATCTCTGTCTCTGCCTCTGTCTGCCTGCCTGCCTGCCTGTCTGCCTGTCTGTTTGTCTGTATGTCTGTCTGTCTGTTT
>JAWQFJ010025349.1:7500-13340 GCA_034096865.1 Theodoxus fluviatilis
TGAGATATAGGCCGTGGAGACGGGACAGACAGACACACAGACACACACACACACAGACAGACTAATAAAAACCGCTGGCGCTGAACCTCCAGGTTTTGGCACACACAAAAAATTGGGTTCAAACCCGCAATCTCTTGAGAAAAGAGGGGGGGAAAACACACACACAAAAACACAACAAGAAGGGCAAAGCCCATACGACTCACATGCTTGACCTTGACCTTTATATGACCTTGACCTTCAGGTGACCTTCAAGGTCAAGGTCAACCAACTAAACCTACCAATGACATCATACACAAAGAAATGCTTTACACATTTTTCCTACCAAAATACATGTGACCTTGACCCAAGGTCAAGGTCATCCAAGGTCATGCAACACAAAGCTGTTAATTCAAGACATAGGAAGCACAATGGTGCTTATTGGCACTTTCTACCATGAGATATAGTCACTTTTAGTGGTTCACTACCCCATTTTGGTCACATTTCATAAGGGTCAAAGTGACCTTGACCTTGATGATATGTGAACAAATGTGTCTCATGATGAAAGTATAACATGTGCCCCACATAATTATTAAGTTTGAAACAGTTATCTTCCATAGTTCAGGGTCAAGGTCACTTCAAAATATGTATACAATCCAACTTTGAAGAGCTCCTGTGACCTTGACCTTGAAGCAAGGTCAACCAAACGGTATCAAAAGATAGGGCTTGCTTTGACCTATATACCACTTGTAGCTGAGGTCGCCATTCTCAATAACGTGGGAGAAAATTGGGAAAATGTGAAAAATGACTGTTTTTGAGACCACATTTATGGCTCCTGTGACCTTGACCTTGAAGCAAGGTCAAGTCACTATGTATGTTTTTTGAGGCCTTGTCATCATACACCATCATGCCACATTTGGTGTTGATAGACTTAATAGTCTCCGAGAAAAATCCAACGTTTAAGTTTTTACGGACGCCCGCCCGGACGGACGGACGGACGGACGCCCGGACGGACGGACGACACGGCTCAGTACATAGACTCACTTTTGCTTCGCATGTGAGTAAAAAACAGGTCGGGTTCGAAAAAAGTTTCAGCGCGGATTCGAATCCGTTCACGCATGACCTAACGTTACAATTGTCCAGCGCTTTACCATCTGAGCCATTCATTTGGCAACTGACGTTACTACGTGTTTGTAAAGGAATTATAACGTTCTTTTCTGTAAACTCCCTCGCTTCATATTTTGCACTGTAAATTGTATAAAAATGGATGATAGTTCATGAAATTTGAGTGGTCTTGTACATTTTAGGATACTTAAGGTCTATTTCTGCCAAGTTTATTATCGATTCACTGCCATTAGGCCAAGCCAACAGACTACCAGTACCAAGTTGTTGCGCTTAAGTCAGGACAGACAGAACGAACGAACGAACTTTATTTTACAAGGGTAGTGAATTAGGCAGTATTGCCTTTCTTACATTCAGCCCTTGAGGCAAAATATTCAAATGTGGTAAGAGAGAGAGAGAGAGAGAGAGAGAGAGAGAGAGAGAGAGAGAGAAAGATACATAGAGAGAGACAGAGAGAGAGACAGAGACAGAGAGAGAGGGTGGGAGGGGAGCTGGGAAAAGGGGAGGAAGGGAAGAGAGAATGAGAGTAAGATGGTGGGTGGGAGAGAGAGAGAGAGAGAGAGAGAGAGAGAGAGTGAGAGAGAGAGAGAGAGAGTGAGAGAGAGAGGGAGAGAGAGAGAGAGACAGAGAGAGAGAGACACAGAGAGAGACACAGAGAGAGACAGAGAGAGAGAGACAGAGAGAGACAGAGAGACAGAGAGAGACAGAGAGAGAGTGAGAGAGAGAGAGGGGGGGAAGCTGGGAAAAGGGGAGGAAGGGAAGAGAGAATGAGAGTAAGAGGGTGGGTGGGAGAGAGAGAGAGAGAGAGAGAGAGAGAGAGAGAGAGAGAGGGAGAGAGAGAGAGAGAGAGAGACAGAGAGAGAGACAGACACAGAGAGAGAGAGAGAGAGAGACAGAGAGAGAGGGGGAGGAAGGGAAGAGAGAATGAGAGTAAGAGGGTGGGTGGGAGAGAGATCGAGAGAGATCGAGAGAGATCGAGAGAGAGAGAGAGAGAGAGAGAGAGAGAGAGAGAGAGAGACAGAGAGACAGAGAGAGAGAGACAGAGAGAGAGTGAGAGTAGCCATAAGTACTGATCAAAATATCAGATAAAGGCCTCGCAGCCTAAGACATCTGAGGACATATCTATCTATCTAAATTAATTCTCCTATAAACTGTCCTCGCAAATGACGTCACGTTATTGATGACGTCGCACATGTTGGAATTTCGCCATTCCTCCCCAGGTGTTTCGAAATTCTTCTGGCATATAGGATCGAAAATCTCCTCGCAAATGACGTCACTTTATTCGACGCCAAATGATAACGTCACAGAGTTTGCAAAATGGAGTCTGTTGAATCGTTTTCATTAAAACACCAAAATGTAAAAAAGTCACTTTCTTTTCAAACCTCGATTCTGAAAATTTGATAATATTGAATGGGACCTAACTTCCAGTCAGTGTGCAAAATCTCAAGGAAATCCGTCCAGTAGTTTTTGAGATATAGGCCGTGGAGACGGGACAGACAGACACACACACAGACAGATAAAGTCTGTAGGACCTCCAGTAAACCTGGAGGGATAAAGTCTGTAGGACCTCCAGTAAACCTGGAGGGATAATCGCTACATTATACATCTACGCACTAGAACTACATTGTGCGATGCCCATGTTTGACTCGATATCTTCCAGTATGTTAATCTTTTTCAAATGGGCGTTTGACTTATTGAATAAACTTTGTTTAGAGTTGTGGCCCTTGTAAAAAGCTTTCCAATATACCTTTGTAACAGAGTTACAGAGTTGTAATGAAGTAAAAATCATCCGCGATCTCAACGCCTCGGTCGAAGGACTGATCGACATGACTTGTTTACAGCAAGTAGATACATGAGATTTGGAAACGGTAGACAGACATGTTTAACATGCACATACAGCATTCTTATTTTGAGGTTTTACAGATGACATATCAGATTGCTTTCGAATGTTAAGAACTCACTTTTGACCAGGTAAAATTAATCTGTTTAGGCCTGTGTCTCAAAATCACACCGACGACTTCCGACAGGTTTTCTCGCACGACACACAGCTGTCAGTCTGTTTTGCATTCAGGAATGAAATGTACTCGCCACAAATCACCTCACAGCTGTCAGTCTGTTTTGCATTCAGAAATGAAACGTACTCGGCACAGATCACCACACAGCTGTCAGTCTGTTTTGCATTCAGAAATGAAACGTACTCGGCACAAATCACCACACAGCTGTCAGTCTGTTTTGCATTCAGGAATGAAATGTACTCGCCACAAATCACCACACAGCTGTCAGTCTGTTTTGCATTCAGGAATGAAATGTACTCGCCACAAATCACCACACAGCTGTCAGTCTGTTTTGCATTCAGGAATGAAATGTACTCGCCACAAATCACCACACAGCTGTCAGTCTGTTTTGCATTCAGGAATGAAATGTACTCGCCACAAATCACCTCACAGCTGTCAGTCTGTTTTGCATTCAGGAATGAAATGTACTCGCCACAAATCACCTCACAGCTGTCAGTCTGTTTTGCATTCAGAAATGAAACGTACTCGGTGTCACCGTGCTGTGTCAAATCTATACTGCTGTGTGTGTGGTCTGGGCATAGACAGACTGAGATCTTTGTCACACAGCTAAAGAAAATTTAGCACGTGGCAATAAATGAGAGAGAAAAAAATGAATGCAAAAGGGGGGAATTAACAACTAGAGAAAATCACTGCACACAGTATTGGTTATTCAAAATAATGACATTTATTCAGACAGACAAGACGAAAAACAACGACACCACAACAGACAATTAATATTAAATAACAATAAATATACAACGCCACCCCCCTGGTATTGCTAGGGGTTGAACCCTGGACCTCTCACACGCGAAGTGAGAGTATTAGTCCTGGACGCCAAAGTCTAGCTCGAATACCTCCCACTTCCACCCAACCCCGTCCCAGAAAGTCCCACGTGGAAAATGTTCAATCTCGCACAACTAAAGGTTGGGGGAGGGAAAGGGGGGGATCGATAATCCCAGGGTACATGACCTGTAGACGCTGCATCTTGACAACGTTGACTCTTGAAAACGTAGAACCCGTGTACAGACGGGACGTAGAAACTGGGATCTTGCAACCGTTGAATCTCGAGCCTTGAATCTCGAACCTTGATTCTTGAACCTTGAGTCTCGAACCTTGAACCTCGAGCCTTGAACCTCGAGCCTTGAACCTCGAGCCCCGAACCTTGAGCCTTGAAACCTGGCGACAAATGTTCAGATGGAAGCATGGCGGACAATACTTCCATTCCCCGTTTGATACTGCCCGCCCCCAACCCTTTACAATTTCACTATCACTTTCGTCCAACTTATTGTGGTTTTACATTGAAACCTCATGGGTGGTACAACAAATAACCACCACCAAATTATCTTTTACACAATACATCATATGATAAAACATCATCAAAGCATCACCACACATAGCTTTGCATTGAAAACTCAGGAGTAGTACCGTAACAAATCACTACCCCTAAATTATCCACTGAACAATGCATCATACGATAAACCATCATGGAAGCATTCACTACAGACAAACACAACTACATGCAACATAACGGTTTAGCACGTTTCACTACGTGGCTCCATTTTTATCTAAATCAGAGACCAGACTTGTACGTTACGGATAACGATAACAGTTCAACTTACTTCCGACTTTTCAATGTTTACTGTCCCAAAAGCGAAGTTCCAAAGAGAAAAGGGACGACCGTCGCAACTCCAACTCCCATGTAGTTGAGACAACCTTCTCTGGCGTCAGGACCTAGTCTTACACTGACACCAAAGACACTACCACCTTTAAGCTATAAACGCTTTCAAAAGGCGATCAAACGAGAGAGCTCGCCAATTCGACGACCGTATCGAATCTCTGCTTGAGCTACTCTGACGTCGCTCCAAAATCTCCTTGACGTCACTCCAAAAATCTCTTTGACGTCACTGCACTATTTGGCCTAATTCTGTCTCTTTTTAAAAGATAAACTGTGGAACTGCCTAAACTGCATGCGCACACAACCAGTTCTATAAATTACTTCCCGATCTCCCTGTCGCCAAGGTTGATACGAGAAAAAACAACACGGACAGCACGAGACAATGAAACACATTAGCGACGCGCTATACCCCGGCGCCCTAAAAATGACACACACTTGTGACACTCGGCACAGATCACCACACAGCTGTCAGTCTGTTTTGCATTCAGAAATGATATGTACTCGCCACAAATCACCATACACCCTCACATCGTCATGGTTGTCGCTGTGGAGGTGATAATGGCTGTGGCAGTGGCAGTAGTGGTGATTTTGGATTTAATAGTGGCTTTGGCGGTAGTTATGAAGGTTATAGTTACGATGGCAGTGGCAGTAGTGGTGATGGTGGTAGTTACGGTGGCAGTGGCAGTAGTGGTGATTGTGGTAGTTACAGTGGTTGTGAAGTAATGGTGACGGTGGTAGTAATGGTTATTATGAGGGTAGTGTTCATGGTGGTAGTTATGGTGGCTGTGACGGTGGTGGTGATGTCGGTAGTAATGACGGCTGTGACGGTAGTGATGATAGTGATAGTAACGGTGGCTGTGACGGTAGTGGTTATGGTGGTAGTAATGGTGGTTATAACGGTTGTGGTGATGGTGGTAGTAATGGTGGCTGTGACGGTAGTGGTGATGGTGGTAGTAATGGTGGCTGTGACGGTAGTGGAGATAGTGGTAGTAATGGTGGCTGTGATGTGGTGG
>JAWQFJ010025350.1:0-5000 GCA_034096865.1 Theodoxus fluviatilis
ACTTTCGGAGTCTTAAAAACACACAAGTGCAAGCAAAACAAAGTTATACCAGTTATTATTGTATGGAGGAGATATTAATAAAGTATATCTGAAAGTCTCTTGGTGTGATCTGGAGCGAAAGTTGAGAAATGCAAAAATAATGTTTTGAATGATGTGATTTCTGCACGGCCATTTCGTGACATGTGGATAGGCTGTTCATCTCATGACGTGTTCTGCAAAAACACGACTAGAGAGATGAAAAATGTTCTATTCCTACAAATATACAAGGTATGAGTTAACACAAACTGAAGTGTCGAAGTGTGCTAACTGATCTATTCAACGGAAATTGCGTAACAAAGATCGCGTAACAGTCGCGGGCCTTCGTTACTCGAATTTGTCGACACCTTTGCCAGTCAGTTGAACACCTATTTTACTACAACAACGAACTACTTTTGACCTGATTTTATCGAGACCGTGCCTGTGAATAATCCCCCATACATTCTTCCCAAAATTACAGTGAATAAAGGTCTATAAAAGGCCAATAAATAATTTCGTTACTTCTATGCAGCCACGACTGTTCAAAAGTTTAAAATCACGCCATACACAACAAAGTAAAGGTGCACTATTTTTTCTAACGAAAATGAATACAACAAGGTACCGCCTATCGAGCTATTTTTAGTTGGACACGTGGGTTCATTCATTGTTCCGGCGTGAATGAAATTTTTGAGTGGTTACTCGTCAATACAAACCGGACGCGACTGAACATCGGAGCCACGTGTTTCTACACCAAGGTAAGCTGATTGCGTTTTTTTGCTTGTGTTTGTTGTTTTATTTCGTTTTTGTGTATTTAAATTCATTATTTATACTTTGTAGAAGAAAATTGAGAATTTTTTTAGTTTACCAAGACGCGTTACAGACTTTTCTTGCTGAAATAACTATTGACAAATTTTTTTTCTGCTGCCTGCATTTTGAACCAAGCCGTACATTTTTTTCAATTGATCATTACAAATCCCGCTTTTCTCTCTTGTAGGTTTTTTTAAGGGGAAAAATGATAATGTTCTCCACGTTTTTAATTTGTTGATCTACCAATGTGGTGGTAGATTTTGATAATTCCGCTTTTTCTTGATTCATTGTCACCGTCGCGTCTGTGTTGAAACGAAGTGGTTACTTTCCCGCGACGGTTACACTCTTGCTCCTCTTTTCTGCAGTAAGGTGTGAAATAGCTGTGCTGTGTCACTTCTTTTGTAAACGATTCTCTGCACTGTGTCCTATATTGTGTAAGAATGGAAGTAATTTCCGAAATTTTCAATACAGTTATGATCAAACAGACAAAATGCGGTGGACGTTTCAGTCGTGGACGAGAAATGGCGTGTCGTGGTTGCGGTAACGCGACTGTTAACAATCCATGTTATTTTAAACGATTCTTCTTAACGCGTGTAAATAGAAGTCGGCAAACAACAGTACAAGTTTTATAAATTTGTATTGATGCGGTAGGGCTGCTTTTTATTGTCTGTTTACTTTGGCTGTTGCCTGCGAGAGTTACAAAATCGATCGGTCGGCACAGTCGCGGCGGGGTAGCCATAAACCATTGTCACTTCGCCACGACTGTTGCGGCACTCTCGTGTATTGCGTCAAATGTTTGTGTTCTTTGTTGTGTACTCGCTACGCTGTTGTTTTTTGTTCAAATACACCATAATGTAATCATGAAAAGCAACGATACCATCATTGTTTTACTTGCAACTTCAAAGTCAACCCACAAAATGTTTTATCTGTGATCAGTCGTGTCGAGAATCGATGCGAGTTCGTTTCTTGGGCACAACTGAACGGTTTCATGGTCATTTTTTAAAATTCTTTTTATTTCCATTTAAGGTATGTCGATGTATAAGTCTGACAAACAGCTTTTATAATATTTTTTCTTCTTCTTTGTTAACACAGGATTCAGCATGGAAGCTGGGTGAATGTGCAGTTCACCACAGTTCGTGGGAACGAGGAATTCTACAGAGGAGTGGTTGTGAACACTCGTCCCGGGGAGGCGCATGTGAAATTTCTGCGAAACAAAGGGGACTTTTTTGTTTTCCCAGATGTGGAAGACAGTTCATGGGTGGAGCTGTCAAGAGTGGCTGTTTTAGGGGCCCCCTGCATCGACAGGCGTGGTCACCACATCTTTAATTGATTTCTTTCCAGTTTCTATGTTCTTTTTTTTGTGTGAACAAAGTAAATCTGTGTGTGTGTGCTTGTGACTAAATTAAAAATTTGGAAAGTTCTACTTGTGTTTTATTTGTTTTCAAACTGAACACATCCGCTGTGACAGAGAGAAGGGGAGAGAGAGGGGAAGATGGAGTGAGAGGGGGTGGGGTGGAAAGAGGGGAAGGGGTGGAGAGAGGGGGAGGGAAAGAAAGTGGGGGGATATCAGTGTCAGGGGTAGCCGCCTGGTGTCTGGTGTGCATAAACTTTACTGTTTATTTCATGCTATGCTCTTTTCAAAATTATGTTTCTGTTGTACAGTTAAGTTTACCAATGTTTTGTCGGTGTGAAACTGTTTTTATTTTGTTTGTTCTTTAATTTTTTGGACAGCGCTGCGAACATGCTTTGTGCGTGGATGTTTTTCTGCTCTTTACAAATTGTCATTTGTTATTATTTTAGGCTTGAATAAGGAAGTTTGTTTTCATGGCTGGTACATGCGTGTGGCTTTGTATTTCTTTGATAACATGGTTTTTTAATAAATAATATGGGCTTCTTAAAATCTTTTGTTTAACCTGTGTAAAAAATGTGAATGACCTGTAACTAAATGCCAATTTTAGCCTTGCATCTGTGCGCTTTCTCCTTACTGCACATACAACAAAACAAAACATCAATTTATTGCATTAATATTATTATATTTACAAAATAATTACAAAATTTATATTACACTGCATAAATGTATCCTCAAACTATTAGTTGCACATTAATTTTACACTCTATATGTTTGCAGGCATGCACTTCACTTCTCTTTCTTGATTTGGTTACTCGGCCTCAACTGTTACGTTGTTATTTATTCGCCAAATATCTTTAAGATACATTTTAGATTGTGGATTTAATTTATTAACCATTGAAAGTACATGTTAATAGGTCATTAATACCAACAGACTGGAATTTTTTAGAATCTTGGGCTTTTCTAAAAAAAACTGCGAAAATGCTTTTTCAGTGTCTGTTGCAGCGTCTCTTTGTCTTATCAGATTATGGCTTTCTGACCAAAAAAATTATTTCTTTTTGCTTTCAGAAGTTAATAATTAGCTCAAAGCTTAAAAGAAAACACATTTTGCACATGTTTTTATTATTACTTTCTTCTCTAGCAGTATAAATTTGGTTACTCAGACTCAACTGTTACGTTCACTGAGTGACATCTTCGGGAGGCGGTACAGCCACTGGTAATGTTATTTTTATCCAGATTTTTGTGTTTAAGTATTTCTTAGGAGACCTAGTTTCAGTATATAATGCCTACAAACCCAACTTTTGAAAACAAGATTGGGGCTGCCATCTCACAACATATACCATGATAAATGAGACTGACCCATATATGCATGTGTATAGGGCAAAGTAAGCCCTATCTTTTGATACCAGTTTGATTGACCTTGCTTCAAGGTCAAGGTCACAGGAGCTCTTTAAAGTTGGATTGTATGCATATTTTGAAGTACGACTGTCGGTGAGCTGCCTTCACTACCATTGGTGTGCTGTCCTATTTATTTTCAGATCTTTGAGTACCTGGATCGCTATGTGGTGGGTCAGGAGCACGCCAAGAAGGTGCTGTCAGTTGCAGTGTACAACCACTACAAGCGCATCTACCACAACCTGCCAGTCCAAACCAGCTCCTCCAGCTCCAGCAAGTCCGCCTCGGACGGCCAGGGTGGAGCAATGCGCGATCCCCACCTCCCATACCCCGCCTCATACACCCCCAGAGGTATGCAAGCTTTGGGATACTCCTGGATTTGTACATGTGTGCTTTCATATTGCACTACCCTGTCTTCAACTTCAGATGTTTACTAGTTTGCGCTTCGTATGTTCTTGAGTTTTTACCTTAGTGCTGCAGTGCTTTCAACACCTCTGGCAGATATTTATTTTATACCTGTTTCTCCACTTCCTATACCCCCAGAAGTTTTTTCTCGTTTACACCTCTTTATCTTGACCTACAAAGCCACTAGAGGTATTTGTTATTTTACATCTCTTGTACTCCAGCTTCTAAACTCCCATTTATTTCCATTTTACACCTTGGCTTCCCCACCTCAAACTCTCCTAAATTAATATTGTTTTGCACATGTATGGGTATAAACACACACACACACACTCACACTCACACACACACACACTCACACACACATGACATATTAATTTTGCACCTCACTGCCCTGCATTTTGCTCCCCCATTTTACTCCTTCCTTAACACCTACTCCCCCCAGGTGGCACTCTTGCATTTACACACTGGCTTCAGCACCTTCATCTTGTACACCACTGGAGACATTGCAGCTTCTGCATCTGCCTATCCCTGCCTCCTCTACTGGCAGACATGCTGTTGCCTGCATCCATCTCTCTCTGTGTCCCTTGCATATCTGCCCAGTGTCCGTGTGCCCTGCAGAGTCATGCCCTGTGGCTCCTGTTGAATCTTCTCTCCACTTGAAAGTGTGGGCAGTTTTCAGCTTATTTCATCACCCTGATCTGGATTAGACATTCCAAATCCTGACAGCCCTGTTCTCTGACACAACTTCACTCGTGTAAAACCGCTTCTCAAATCTCCTCCATTGTTACCCCAGCAAGTTTCTTATGCATCTAATCCCTTTAATCCATTTTGAATTGCATGACTCACGTAGAAAGTTCCATGCTTACTTGACTTTTTTTAAGGTATCATCCTTTTCCTGTTCCTCATGTCATGCAACCTTTGAAGATGTTGCCTTATCCCTGCACATCTCTTTCCAAGCTGAGCAGTTGCAGGGAAATAAATGCAACTTGCAGCCAGAGCTTGGCTTACGGTGTCTGTCATCTTGTCCTTC
>JAWQFJ010025350.1:10000-22160 GCA_034096865.1 Theodoxus fluviatilis
CACATCCAAAGGTCTCCTCCTGCTGACCTGGAGTACTTGACTTAACCCAATGTTGTCTTGGTGTCCACAGGGAATGTTGAAGATGCTGCAGGGCTTACCTGGTGTACTTGACAGTAAATATTGCTGTCTTGGTGTCCACAGGGAATGTTGAAGATGCTGGAGGGCTTACCTGGTGTACTTGACAGTAAATATTGTTGTCTTGGTGTCCACAGGGAATGTTGAAGATGCTGGAGAGCTTACCTGGTGTACTTGACTGTAAATATTGCTGTCTTGGTGTCCACAGGGAATGTTGAAGCTGCTGGAGAGCTTACCTGGTGTACTTGACTGTAAATATTGCTGTCTTGGTGTCCACAGGGAATGTTGAAGATGCTGGAGAGCTTACCTGGTGTACTTGACTGTAAATATTGCTGTCTTGATGTCCACAGGGAATGATGAAGATGCTGGAGGGCTTACCTGGTGTACTTGACTGTAAATATTGCTGTCTTGATGTCCACAGGGAATGTTGAAGATGCTGGAGAGCTTACCTGGTGTACTTGACTGTAAATATTGCTGTCTTGGTGTCCACAGGGAATGTTGAAGATGCTGCAGGGCTTACCTGGTGTACTTGACTGTAAATATTGCTGTCTTGGTGTCCACAGGGAATGTTGAAGATGCTGGAGAGCTTACCTGGTGTACTTGACAGTAAATATTGTTGTCTTGGTGTCCACAGGGAATGTTGAAGATGCTGCAGGGCTTACCTGGTGTACTTGACAGTAAATATTGCTGTCTTGGTGTCCACAGGGAATGTTGAAGATGCTGCAGGGCTTACCTGGTGTACTTGACAGTAAATATTGCTGTCTTGGTGTCCACAGGGAATGTTGAAGATGCTGCAGGGCTTACCTGGTGTACTTGACAGTAAATATTGTTGTCTTGGTGTCCACAGGGAATGTTGAAGATGCTGGAGGGCACCGTGGTGAATGTGCCGGAGCGCAACTCCCGAAAGCTGAGGGGGGAGAGTGTTCAAGTGGACACCACCAACATTCTTTTCATTGCCTCAGGAGCTTTCAATGGTTTGGACAGGATCATCAGCAGAAGGAAAAATGAGAAGGTATGGTACTCTAAAAGTGCTAGCAGTAGTCACTAAATGCTTTCTTCAAACAGACGTGCATGTGCTGACATTTGGCAAGTACTCATATGTGACCAGCCACGACAAAACCAGTGCTAATTCGCGCGGTCCTTTCTTGCGCTAAGTCTGAGAAAAGGCAGGGAGGGTCAATCTGGGTGATTTTCACTTTTTGATAAAAATAGATTCTACATGGTTCAAACTATCATGCCAGTAAAGGAAACATGTTGAAGAATTATATTTTGATGGTAAAATAAGACTTTTGTATTATGTATTGTTTCAAAAGCTCCCTGTAATTAGCGTTAATAGCCTCATTTTAGCCGCAATAAACACATCTAAACCCTTGCAGAACCCCTTCATGTTATATATCGTTAGAAAGGCCGCTCTCTCGGCGTTCCCGCTCTGTGGATGTCGAAGAAAAATAAGGTCAGCTATTTTTTTAAACAGAGTTTGAAATACCGTTGCTAAGGTGTTTAATGTCTGAAGATGGTAAATCTTCTGAGACCGTTTTTTCAAAATGACCGCTGCTTCAGTACCCAACTTGAAATGCCTGTAACTTCTATTCTAATTAACTCACACTGTTCATTCTTATATCACAACAAACAGAAATGAATGCAGAATTTAAAAATATCAAAACCCTATTTTGTCCAAAAATCGACTTAGCACTGGTTTTGTCATGGCTGGTCACATATTCCATTTGGTATATATATGGTTAAAGTGGTCTTCCCTGAGGACTCGACTGCACAATTTAGTTGTGATGAACATTGCTTGTCATTTCGTCCCACACTGCCTCCCTCTTCTCCTTGCTTTTACTCCTACTACGGCCCAGCTTTCACATGATAATAGTAATGAGGAGGAGGATTCATTTTTGCTCCAATAACCCCCAACACATTTGTTGAGACTTTTGATCCTGGTTGTCACTGTGCAACACTCGATGCCCATTTAACTCCTGGGTAGGAGACACAGTGCAGGCTGAGCAGTATGCACAAGGATGCCACTCTAGGATCCACGCAGCATCGAACACCAAACCTGTCGGCCACAAGGCAAGCGTCCTAAGCACTGGCCCAGAGCACCGAACCTCCAGCTGCTCCCTCTTATGTTTTCTTCCTCGGATCCAGTGTTTTGAATTTAGCAGTCATGTGATGACTTTGTGGCAGAGGTGCCTTCTCTGCTATACATGATCACTAAATTAAGAACAATGAGCTCCAATGTGTTGTGTGCAGAAGGAGGAGGAGATACGGGATCACTTCACGGAACCAAGTGTTGAAGGATGTCTTGCACGTTGACTCTTTATGACTGTGCGTATGCCTGCATGTGTGCGTATGTGTCTTGGCTTCCTTGCTCAAACATGTTCACAATTATGTGTCCTCTCTTAAAGATGTATTTGAAGGCCTGAAGTGTGACACCATGAATTCACTGTAATATTTCAGTACCTGGGCTTCGGAGCACCCACCAGCGGCAGTCAGGGACGAAGAGCTGCCACCGAGGCAGACGTGCGTAACACGGCGGAGAGCACAGACACGGCCCAGGACAATGAGGAACGCGACATGCTGCTGCGCCAAGTGGAGGCGCGAGACCTCATTGAGTTTGGCATGATCCCAGAATTTGTGGGCCGCCTGCCCGTGGTGGTGCCGTTCCACTGCCTGACTGAGAAGATGCTGGTGCAGATCCTGACAGAGCCGCGTAACGCCCTCATTCCACAGTACCAGGCTCTGTTCGGCATGGACAAGGTGAGATGCAGTGCATGTTTGTCCTGTGTCATCATGCATGAGAAAATCCAGCCACTGTGTCCTTAATGACGCTGTTGGATTTTTTTCAATCATGAAATTACTGTTTTCAATACCATTTCAAAGAACAACATGCTTCAGCTCATATGATGACATTTTTATCTGTGTGTAAACCTATAGAACAATATAAATTACTTAGCCTCTTGACAATTGTGCCGGAAATTTACTTTGATTTTTTTTAATTGACTTGAGCCCTGTCTGTCTTGCACAGTTACATCATCATTGGTTTGTGTTATTCTGCTCGGGCATAAGGGAAAGCAACATAACCTGGATGTGGATCTTCAGTGTGACATTAGTATGCAGAGGCATTACTTCAATTACTTCAGCCACTGGAGAGAGAGAGAGAGAGAGAGAGAGAGAGAGAGAGAGAGAGAGAGAGAGAGAGAGAGAGAGAGAGAGAGAGAGAGAGACTATTCTCTATATTTGATTACAAATAAGCTTGAGAACCGCTGGAGAATGGCCTATGACTACCTTGCATCACCTATGTCCAATGAATAAGTCTTTGCCATGTTGCTGCAGGCACAGCTTGAGGTGAAGCCAGAGGCACTTAGAGCCATTGCCCACCTGGCTCTGGAGAGGAAGACCGGGGCCCGAGGTCTCCGCGCCATCATGGTCAGTATCTGTACCCTCCCCTGGTGCAAAGCCTCCTGCTCAGTGTTTCTGCTGCCTGCTAGGGCAGCTGCCCTGTCTTAGAATCCTTGTCTACATGTATACATGCTAGTTCTGCTCGTGTCCCAGTAGTGTTGCCCGTGTAACTTTGATTTTGCCCCAGTTCCATTTCTCCTGTCCTGAGACTCATGCTACCTGTCCCAGTAGTCTTTCTCATTGTCTTGGCCCTGTTTCAGTGAACTTGCTTCCAGTTATTATGTTCATAAGGTACTCTGCAAATATTGTAAGATGAATAAACGTTGTTTAAACCATCAACATGCAGCAGGGTATCTGATGACTATTTTTTTTATCTCTGCAGGAGACTGTTCTACTAGAGCCCATGTTTGAGGTGCCAGGATCAGACATCTCAGTGGTGGTCATTGGGGAGGACGTGATCATGGGAAAAGCCTGCCCGATGTATGTTCGGTCAGCCAAGCCCTCAACGCAAGAGGTGGAAGAAGAGGGGGGCTACGAGGAGGAGGAGCTGAAGATGCACCAATCGTAGCCAGGAGGGCGGGGACGGCAGCCTTCGCTCCCTCTCGTGGTTCGGCCGGACGTCTCCACCCCTCCCCCCCGAGGCAGCACACCTCTCGATGCGCAGTCGCCTCGCATGCGCACCACTCTGCGTTTTGTCTTAGCCTGGCATGGAGGCAAGCTGTACCTGTGGCCCAGCCATGTTGTGACCGAGCCTGATGAGTAGGTGTGGACTGCAGCAGAGTGCTGCCGAAGCCACTTCAAAGTCCTTGCTGCACTAGCAGTGTTGATGTGAAGATCTGTGACAGAAGTGGTATTTTGTCTAAGGTTCATCAGGAAACAGGTTGTCATCAGGATTGGTGATGTATCAAGTGCCATAGGGACTGATTATTTTTACATCTCACTGCCTCGTTGAGCAGGTTGTGCATGCGAGCCACTGATCATAGTGAGGGAAGGACAAGCTATAGCTGAAGTAGGGGCCAGTACGCTCATTGTCTATTGCTGAGGTCAATTGCAGTGCTCCTATCATCCTTCTGCACTTGGGCCCATGTTCTGTCTGCTTCCTCCAAGTCTCTTTACAAGCTCGTCTGCCTATGACGAGGGACTTGGTGTTTTCACAATGTCTTAGTCCGGCATGGCTTTTTATGATGCTGGCTGTGTTGACTTGTACCATAGTGTGGGCTCCATGAGCCAGCATAGGTGACAAGACTTGTTCATGGTGGAATGAAGTCTGGCTCTGTCTCCAATTTGGAACTTCTATGCATCTGTTTCGGAGGCGTGCCGCTGTTGATTTTGTGTTTCTGGCAGATGCAGAATTCGGTTTCTTTGCCTTCGTCTCCACTGTATATTTATCACATGCATGGGGTCTGTAATCCTAAAGCTGTGTTCATTCTAACACTGTCAAGCAGCCGGATTTTAATTTTCTTTGCTAAGAGACACAAGAAGGTGCATTTAGGAATTTTGTTAAAGTTTTGTTGTGAACACCATAGTTTTAAGAAGAATCTTTGTTCCTTTATACTCACGGGTTTGGGTTGTGGTCAGTGTTGATTTTTTTCTGCTCTTCCTTTTTGTTTCAAGATGCATGAAAAATTCAAATTGAAGTGTATTTGTGTAATAGATTGGAAAGAGGATTTTGGGGGCTTTTGAAAAAGTGAAAAATTTTACAAGGAACTATTGCCCTATATGTCCCTAGGTAGACAATTTGTCTGGAATTGGTGTGTCTTTTTAGGAGGAGTTTGATTTTTAGATTATTTCTTTTTCTCTTTCTACCTCTTATCTTTGATCTTTAAAACTATGATCTTTATATCTTTTTTTCCTTCTTGATTTCTTAGCTTTTCTTTGATGACAAATGTCAAGTTGAAATGTCCATCAGTCCTGGCCCTGCGGTGCATTACCCAAGAGTTTTATTGATGGTCTTGCACCACACATTTTCACAAGCAAGAATTCACTCTGATGTCGTGCTTATACTACTCTCTGCTGTGGTTGGAACTGTACGCTGATGACGGGCACTTCAATGCAGCTCACTCTATGTGTGATATTTGTATTAACCTGGATATATGTTGTGTATATAGGTGTGCGTACGTAATGGGACGGACTTTGTGGTGAGTGTGGTCTCCACAGCATGTTAGCTTCTGCAAGTGACTGCTTGGGGTCGGTAGAGTTACTCTGGAATTTTTCTTTTCTTTTCTTTTCGTGGGTCCATGATTCAACAATTTTTGCACCTAGTGCAAAACTGGCATTGGTAGGACTTTTTCTGTTGGCACCGAGAGTGTGTTGAAATCTGATTGCATGTCTGAGAAAGAAAGTATGGCCTTTTGTCTTCATTGCGGACAGGAGGCTACTTTGCTTCAGTGTTGAGGGAAAGAGCTTGGTGTCAGCACACGTGTCCTCCCCACAGACACTCTTGGTGTATCCAGATGCTTGCCTGGTGCAGCAGCATGGCAGAAGTTGCCTACAGCCTCGCATGCATCTTGTATAGATGGAGCCTGGAATGGAAATAAAATTGGACATTTGTAAACTGGGTCTTGTGTGTTGTGTCGTTGTCAATACTACTATGCATACCACAGAAAAGTCTGCAAGTTGGATCAATGCTCCAGAATTGAAAAGATGCAAGAAATGCAAATTCATCTATCTCATCTCATTCCCTTGGCTGCTCTGGCCGTCGGGGGGACATGAGGGACGACGACACGGAGATCCTCCACCATTCAGGTCTGTTGGTGGCTGTTTTGAGCAGCTCTTTCATGGAGAGGGCCGTCCACTCCTTGACGTCCGTCCAGCTCTTTCTCTGTCGACCACGGCGACGACCACCCTCTAGTGTGCCCTGCTGTACAGTCTTGCACAGGGAGTCGTGCCTGGTGACACAGCCAAACCAGGCCAGCTTGCGTTGCTTCACGGTCACCAGAAGGGGTTTCTGTGGGCCTACAAATGCTGCTGCGAACACAGATTTGGAATTGGCATGTGTTCAGCAATGGTGTCAGAATAGTCATTTTTGACTCGCATGCGAAGCAAAAGTGAGTCTATGTACTCACCCGTGTCGTCCGTCCGTGCGTCCGTGAAAAACTTTAACGTTGGATTTTTCTCGGAGACTATTAAGTCTATCAACACCCAATTTGGCATGATGGTGTATGATGACAAGGCGTGAAAAAACATACATAGTGACTTGACCTTGCTTCAAGGTCAAGGTCGCAGGGGCCGTAAATGTTGTCTAAAAAACAGCCATTTTTCACATTTTCCCAATTTTCTCTGAAGTTTTTTAGATTGGATACCTGACCTATATATGGTGTATAGGGCAAAGTAATCCCTATCTTTTGATACCAGTTTGATTGACCTTGCTTCAAGGTCAAGGTCACAGGAGCTCTTTAAAGTTGGATTGTATACATATTTGGAAGTGACCTTGACCCTGAACTATGAAAGATAACTTTTCCAAACTTCATAACATTGTAGTACACATGTTATACTTTCATACTAGGTCACCTGTGTCGTCCGTCCGGGCGTCCTGGCGTCCAGGCTGACCGGGCGTCCAGGCGTCCTTTAATATGTAAAAAACTTTAACGTTGGATTTTTCTCGGAGACTATTAAGTCTATCAACACCCAATTTGGCATGAATGTGTAGGATGACAAGGCGTACAAAAACGTACACAGTGACTTGACCTTGCACAGGAACTCTTCAAAGTTGGATTGTATACATATTTTGTGACCTTGACCCTGAACTATGGAAGATAACTCTTCCAAACTTCATAACATTGTAGTACACATGTTATTCTTTCATCATGAGACACATTTGGTCACATATCATCAAGGTCAAGGTCACTTTGACCCTTATGAAATGTGACCAAAATGGGGTAGTGAACCACTAAAAGTGACCATATCTCATGGTAGAAAGTGCCAATAAGCACCATTGTGCTTCCTATGTCTTGAATTAACAGCTTTGCGTTGGGTCAAGGTCACATGTATTTTTTGTAGGAAAAATGTGTAAAGCAGTTCTTAGTGTATGATGTCATTGCTAGGTTTAGTTGTTTGACCTTGACCTTGAAGGTCACCTGGAGTTCAAGGTCATGTAAAGGTCAAGCATGTGAGTTGTATGGGCTTTGCCCTTCTTGTTGTTAAATATGGCCAAAATTACGATTTTCATTTCACTTTGTAGTAAATTCAATGAAGAATATGACTTTGTTGTTTCAGGGGGAAATGGATATTTTATAGTACAACATTGGGAGGAAGACACAAGCTGTCAGCGGTCATTATGAGGAATGAGAAGTTCAAATGCAATTTTCTGTTTCCAAGTTTTTCCCGCTATGTGTTAGATTTCAGACATCATATATCTGTGCTCTGAACTTTGACTTCCTTGAAACTTGGCTTATTTGCATCAAATTGCCTGCTGCATGGGATGACTCATAATCAAAACTGTCTTCTTGTAAGTCAAAGTTACAGTATCTTGAGTATGTAATTAACAACTCAAATTCATGCCATTTCATATATAAAATTGCATTAAAATGAAATGGTCAGAGAAGTTATCTTTATTTGGGGTCAGAACATTCTACCCTGGGTACTGTACTTCTGTGCAGCCACATTGGAAAGTTGATAAGTATAATTTTATGCAAACAGCTCTTTAAATGTACAATCTGTTGGGTGACAAGAATTGGACCCAAAAAATTCTTCTGACAAAAAAATCCCGTTTAACTGAAACTGGGTCCATTCAGCAGTTTGCAGAGAGTACAGTCGCATCCCTTTAACCAGGACAGCTGTGAACACACACCAGCTCAGTCAAGCAGAAATGGGGAGGGGGGAAGTGGGGCAGGAGAGGAGGTAGCAGTTGGGAGGGAGGGGTGGATGAGTGGGTGGATGGATGGATGGAAAGAAGTTCTACCAGCGAACACTGTATCTCTGACGTGAAACGGTGGATGACCCTGAACAAGCTCCAACTCAATGACTCAAAAACTGAAGCACTCCTGGTGGGCGGCGGAGGTGAATCGGATCAGGCCCTCAAACTAATCATTGGTCACAGTGACATCATCTTCTCTCAGTCTGTTAGAAATTTAGGCATCATGTTTGACGATGACCTGTCAATGAGAGCTCATATCAACAAAGTCTGTCAGTTAGCCTATCATGAGTTAAGGAAAATTAGTACCATTCGTCATTATCTTTCTCAGCAGGCCACCAAAACACTCGATCACTTCACTTGTTGTGTCTCGTCTCGACAATGGAAACTCTCTTCTCGCTGGCATCCCTGACACTCTGCTTAACAAACTCCAGAAAGTTCAGAATTGCGCTGCTAGGCTAGTTTTTCGATGTCCCAAGCGTACCCATGTCTCTCCACTTCTACATACACTTCACTGGCTCCCCATCTCTCAGAGGATAGATTATAAACTTGCTACTTTGTGCTTCAAGGCCATCGACAACACCGCACCACACGCTCTTACAGAAATTCTTGCAGTCTACACGCCCTCCAGATCTCTACGCTCAGCTGCTGACTCTAGAATACTTGAGGTCCCCCGCCGTAAGAAAACTCAAGGACAGCGTGCCTTCTCCTATATTGGACCTGTAACCTGGAATAGTCTCCCTCTCTCAGTCCGTCATTCTGACACTGCCCCAGTTCAAAAGTGCTCTAAAGACCCACCTCTTCTGATCCGCCTTTCCCGCTGAGCCGCTTCGCCTTACTTGACCATGCCTGCAAGTGCTGTGTATATTGTATAGTTTGTTCTATTGGACTTTAGTTTTTGTTTTGTTTATGTGGGCAGTGTGTGTGTTTTTGTGGGAATGTGGTGTTGAGCGGTTATATGAGTGTTTATTCTTTGGATTGTAAACGCCATGAGCTTGCCTGTCAAGGGAAGGTATGTGCATAAATATTATTACTATTATGGGTGGGTGGATGGATGGATGGATGGATGGAAGGATGAAATTTCACAGCCTGTCATCCCCCTATGGGTTTGGGGTTAAAATTTACCCACCACGTCTCTATATGCGATTCGTAAGAGGCAAATAAATAGGGACATCGCGACTTGATTTGAGTTTACTCGATTCTAGTGATTTTCATGCTTAATGGCCTTGCATAGCCTAGACAGGCTGATAAGCAGTAAAACACCATCCATCACAGCCTGTCAGCCTGTCAAGGCAATGTAAGCCCACTGTAACACATCATAGTAATTGCAAGTTGGCATGATTCCCCTGGTTATTCGCCCCTTACGAATGGTATAGGGACATGCAGTAGGTAAATTCTTGCCCCAACCCACACAGGAAGTGCAGTGGGGAGGGATGGAGTTGTACAGCATATCAGCCATTATAGGCTGTGTTGTTAAATTAAGCAAGAAAATCACAAAAATGGCTTAGAGTAAGCGCAAATCAAGTCACGATGTCCCCATTTATTCGCCTCTTACTAATCGCACAGGGAGACATGGTGGGTCAATTCTTAACCCCCTAAACCACAGGGCCTAGGGGGGTTGGTTGGTGTTTTATGGCCTATCCACCTTTGTAGGCTATGTAAGGCTATTGAGCATGAAAATCTTTAGAACACTTTGGAGTAAATGTTAATCAAGTCACGGTGTCCCTAGTTATTCGCCTCTTATGAATTGCGTAGACTCGGTGGGTCAATTCTTACCCCAAACCCACAGGGGGGAGAGCAGTGGGGAAGAGGGATGAATGGGGGAGGAGGTGACCATTAACTCTCTTCACCCCACATTAAGGGAGGCAACCTTGTAAAATTAAAGAGTATTTTCAATATAGATAAAATTATAAAAAACTTTTTTTCCTTTCAAACAAGTTTTAGTTTATTCCTCTTTATAACATATTTCCCTTCCCAAATCCCTCCAACATCTTATTTGCAAGGCACAGTTACACTCTAAACGAGGCTTGTTCAGGAGTACAACGCGCTGCATGAGCACTTCAATGTTGGCAATTGAGCGCTCTTTGCCTCTCCTGAACACCAAAGGCTTGTTCAGGAGGCGCAGCGATTCAAAGTGCTGCTCAGCGCTGCATGTGATTCACTCCTGAACGGCAATTTTGGGGCGTGATTCACTCAGCGCTGTGCAGCGCTCTGCATCACCGATCCGACGTGATGCAGACGATTTTGCAACACATTCAAAATGGCGTCTTCTATCCCGCACTGGCCGCCGATGTGTAAAATAACCCTCAGAAACATCATTTTGGTACTGGAACGGGCTTTATTTGCCCCAAGCGCCCTGTATGCGCGAGTAATGGCAAGTAAGGATGACACAGTAGTGGACTTTATTCACGCAGAATACATTTAAACGTGCATAAACGATATATGTGGCAAAGAAGACAAGGTGATATTCCTGCGCCCACTCTCTGAGGTTATTAACAACAGATAAGGGGTGGGGAGAGTGCAACATAATATTCTCTGGCACTGGATAAGAGACCAACCCCTGCCAGCGAGCTGAGGGAGGAAAGGAAGGAGAGAGAATTGCCTGTAGAATAGGCCTAACCCGTCGTCTGCTACAGAGCAGCTAAGAACATACATAGTCCACACATCAGTTTACAGGCTTCCGTGACAAACATCCACATCGTCACACTCGCCCCAGAGTTCTGATGTGCAATGTCCTTGTTGCGTCTATCGCCTCAGAACACTTCTAGGAACCCTTGCAGGGTTCGGGTTCTTGCCAGCAGTTGCTCGGGTGGTGCGGCGCAGATTAGGTCTAGCAGCAGGCTCTTCGGGCAGTTCGAGGCGCCACAACTGGTGGGAAAGGTGGTCTGGGCACGACTGGTGGGAGGGGGACAGCTGGGGGAGGTGGTCTGGGCACGACTGGTGGGAGGGGGATAGCTGGGGGAGGTGGTCTGGGCACGACTGGTGGGAGGGGGACAGCTGGGGGAGGTGGTCTGGGCACGACTGGTGGGAGGGGGACAGCTGGGGGAGGTGCCGGAACAACTGGTTCAGGCCGGCTCCACTGCAGACAAGGCTGAAGCATCTAATGACACCTCTTTCACGACTATTTCATTCATTGTGACCTCCACTTCCACCGAGCCAGGGGAATCGACAGAGTCGACAGCATGGAGTGTGGCAACGGGTGTTCGGGGTTGCAGGAAAATATCTTCGCCTGCTAGGTTGACAACACGGACATAGCGAGACTCACATTGGGAGCTAATGAGGGTGGGGATGAGGATGAGGCCAGGGGGTAAAGGAGGTGCACAGGGTTCAGCTAATAGTCTCGGTAGGTGGGGACGTTCCACGCCAGTGACTCGGACAGCAAGCATAGCTTCTGCAGGTACTCGCACCTTCCCCGCAACTTTTGCAACACCCTGGACTGAGTTGACACTGGTGCACACCTCCCGTACCATCGCTGGAAGCCACGGAGTCACTGTCAAGTCAAGGCCAACACTCTCTGGGCTTAACAAGCATTGTAACACGTTCATGCCGAGGATAGCAGGAACGGTCTCCTTCCGTTGTCGCTGATGTGAGTCGGTAGCATCTTTAACGACCAGGAAGATGCCCTCACATGTCCCGCCGAATGCTTCCACCCTCCCTTGGAGTAAGCCAATGTAAGGAATCTCTAGGCCATTGGCCGCCCTGAGGGATAACCAGTTGGCCGGTTCTAGGGGTAGTGTTGCCAGTCTCTTCCTGTAGAATGTCTCTGTAATAGTACTTACTTCACTGCCAGTGTCTATCAATGCTTGGACTTGCTGACCTTCCAAGCTCGCCGTT
>JAWQFJ010025351.1:0-7500 GCA_034096865.1 Theodoxus fluviatilis
GGTATGCAACCTCTCTACCTCCACCTCCTTCCTTTATTCCTTCCTCCCCCCTCTTTTCACGCCACCCAAGGTCTACCACTTCCCCCACTCCTAATCCTGACTAATGTCCTGGCCCAGGTGCCTTTGCAAGGAAAAAGGTAGAGCAGTGAATGCAATCTTTTATACCCAGACCCACGATGTCCCCACGTGCAGGCTGCGTGATCACCACTTCGCGCTTGAATGCAGGTCTCCTGTGCAGGCAGTGGAATGTCACTACTACCGCAAAGACGGTGACGCCTACAAGCGCGCTTCAGAAAACGAAGCTTTTCGAAATGTCTGAAAAACGTCTATTTTGTACTTCACAAATAGCATAGGTTGTGTTTCAAAAACGGCGCTTTCCCTCCCCTTACCCACCCACCCACCCACCCACCCCTACTACCCACCCAAAGTGTTTATCAACTCAATTTGGATGTTTTTTCCACGCACATTGCCGGATGTGTTCTATGAAACGCTGCACTTGTAAACGTCAGCCGTCGCGATATCAGCTGACTTTGAAAAATCACTGTCTCCCTTTTCCCGCTGGACATCACAGGTCTCTTTTCATACTCCGTGTTGCTCTGTGTGTTGTGGAGACATGCATGTGACAGTCCTGTTTTCATGCTTCGTGTTGCTCTGTGTGTTGTGGAGACATGCATGTGACAGTCCTGTTTTCATACTCTGTGTTGCTCCGTGTGTTGTGGAGACATGCATGTGACAGTCCTGTTTTCATGCTCTGTGTTGCTCCGTGTGTTGTGGAGACATGCATGTGACAGTCCTGTTTTCATGCTTCGTGTTGCTCTGTGTGTTGTGGAGACACATTCTGTGACCCCGAGTCACGTGACTCTGGCTCAGTTCGCAATGAATGCGTAATAGACTTGACCCTTCGCATTAGAGCATTGTGCAAAAAATAGTTCGTTCTGATACAAGTTTTTCTCCCCTTTTTACAGAAATCATTCAGATGTCAAAACTTATTTCCATTTCAACACAAACATGTTATTTTATCGAGTAAACGCTTGTTTATTGCATCAACAAGAGAAAATGAAGAGTTTTGTGCGAAATAGTCTTAGAACTACTTTAACGGCGTATGCCAGGGAGCACATCGGCTATCCCACAAGACTCTTGTGTGACCTCCTTTTGCATATTTCGGACGAAAACCTTCCATCACGTGATGTCAACTGGCCTGGAGACACACTACGCCGGTAGGCGAAGTCTCTTGTGAACTACAATGGTGGAGACATGCATGTGACTGTGCTGTTTTCATGCTCTGTGTTGCTCCGTGTGTTGTGGAGACATGCATGTGACAGTCCTGTTTTCATGCTCCGCGTATTGTGGAGACATGCATGTGACAGTCCTGTTTTCATGCTCCGCGTGTTGTGGAGACATGCATGTGACAGTCCTGTTTTCATGCTCCGTGTGTTGTGGAGACATGCATGTGACAGTCCTGTTTTCATGCTGTGTGTTGCTCCGTGTGTTGTGGAGACATGCATGTGACAGTCCTGTTTTCATTTTCCCTGAGTTGTGGAGACATGAATGTGACAGTGCTGTTTTCATGCTTCGAGTTGCTCCGTGTGTTGTGGAGACATGCATGTGACAGTCCTGTTTTCATGCTCCGTGTGTTGTGGAGACATGCATGTGACAGTCCTGTTTTCATGCTCTGTGTTGCTCCGTGTGTTTTAGAGACATGCATGTGACAGTGCTGTTTTCATGCTGTGTGTTGCTCCGTGTGTTGTGGAGACATGCATGTGACAATCCTGTTTTCATGCTCTGTGTTGCTCCGTGTGTTGTGGAGGCATGCATGTGACAGTCCTGTTTTCATACTCTGTGATGCTCTGTGTGTTGTGTAGACATGCATGTGATAGTCCTGTCTTCATGCTTCGAGTTTCTTCATGTGTTGTAGAGACATGCAGTTAGCACAGTGCATGCAATCTCAAGCGTCTTCATTTCCTACGCAGCTGTAGTTGTTGAACAGATAAGATCAAAAATACAGATTTTCAATTCACATAAATCGACCAAAGCTATGCACTCTAAGGCTCAGAACACACGCTCTTCACACACACACATACACTCACACATGCACACACACACACACACACACACACACACACACACACACACACACACACACACACACACACACACAAACTCACACACACACTCACAAACTCACACACACACTCACGCACAGACACACACACACACACACATACACACACACTCACACACACTCACATACACACACACACACACACACTCACACACACACACACACACACACTCATACACACTCACACACACACACACACACACACACACACACACACACACACACACACACTCATACACACACGTGCGCGCGCGCGCACACACCACTCATTTCCCCTTCCCATCCACATCCTTCTCTTTTTTTAAGCCTCTTTTGGGATTTTGGGCGTGCAATATTTGACTAAAACCTTCTCGCCTTAAGAAAACATTTACGCTTTTTTCGTGGGCGCGCTTTTAGTTAGACACGTGCCAAAGTGCACGGTTTTTGGACTGCAGCCGTGAATGGGATGAAGACCGAGTGGCCCCTGTCTGTTGCTGCGTGTGTGCAGTGAGTGTGGACAGTGGCCTGGGAGCAGGGGGGTGGGCATTCTGAACACAGAGATCAGCCGCGCTGAATGGAGGTGGCGGGTGGAAGCGTGAATTGGTATGATATGAAAATGGCGGTCGAAGGGTGAAGGCGGGAGAGAAGGAGAGGGGAGGAGGGGGATGGGGGCTAGGGGGTGGGGGGTGGGGTGGGGGTAGGGATAAGATATGCACAGCAGGGTCCGGGTGACAGGAGAAAGCAATAAAATATCATGAGTTTGTCTGTGTGTGTGAGGGGTGCTTGTGGGCACAGGTCAGCTCAGATGGGAGTGAAGAGAAACGGTGAGGGTGAGATGACTTGCAGTCAGAGCTGAGGGTATTAGCCACATCGTGGAGGGGGTGGAGCATAGTTGGAGGGGGGGTGCGGGGTGAAGGAGAAAAGGGTCGGGGGAAGGAAATTGGAGGAGAGAATGGAGAAGGAGAAGGAGGAGAAAAGTGAGGGGAAATGGGGTGGGGATGGAAAGATAGTCGTCACAGAAGTGGAGAGAAATACTTCAGTTTCAGTACCGGCAGCCAACATTTAAGTCGAGTTGTAAATCAATGAAAACAAGACGCATTATTATAACCTAAAACGGACTGTTAAAAACCGTGTGTGTGTTTAATGTGTATACTTTCTGACTCGTGCTTTGCGGCAGAAAGATGTTCACATAACGGCTGACGCCATTCATTCTGAGGCCGTGTTGGAGATGCCATGAAGAAGAAGCAAGTGCAGGCAGAGGTTAACATTATTTTTTGCCCACTCGTCGTAATTTAGAGAGCAAGTCTACTTTTCACAGCGAGTGAATTCATACTGAGGAAACTACAGGCACATAACACGAAGAGATAGGGGTGGGGTGGGAATGGAAAGAGGGATGGACGTACGGGTGGGGGATGAGTTTGTTGAAGAGTATAAGAAGATGTTCTGATATTTCTCGGTTTTCCCTCCCATGACGGCAAGTTGGCCTCGGTCAACACGGCAGGGGACATGAGTAACAGCGCAGCAGGTTGTTGTGAAGTGTGGCACGACGCCCTTCTTCATCCTTTCTGGACGATCGAGTGGTCGTCTGCGTGTCCCAGAGGCTCGGCATATGCTATATAAGGGTCAGGAGAGCGCACACGAGGACGGGAGAGCGCGAACAAAGGTAAATGAACATAAGTTGAGCAGGTGAGCTATGAGTCCTCTACGAGAGTGAGTTCTCACACACGCACACAGAAGTTTTTTCATTTCTCGCAACGCCTTGTGTATGCATTAAATATGTACATCGCTATATCCCGTGTTTTCTTTATATCTCGTCCTTTGACCTAATATATATATTATCACTGTAACTAGGTCCCTGCATATGTTTACAAATGAATTTCTTCCTTAAATCACAATACCTATTACAGTGAAGCAAAAAGTGACATTAGTCTTCAGTATTGTCACAGAGAGGGCATTTTCTTTTCATGTTTTCCTCATTTTCCAAAAGGTTTGCTTTAACAGCATTCTTTCTCAAGCGGAGGCGAACAAATGCATTCCTGAACTTCTTCATATTAAGATAAGTCAGGTAACGTTCACATTCTAGTTTCTTTTTGATGGATCTGTAACAGACGAACCTCTCACTCGCGTTGATCTTCGTGTTCCATTCCTGGTTGTGGCAGTCACACAGTCTTTGTCTGAGTACGCAAATACTTTTAAAAATAATTTGTTCTTCCACGAGAGAGGGAAAGGGGGGGGGGGGAGAGAAAGAGAGAGAGAGAGAGAGAGAGAGAGAGAGAGAGAGAGAGAGAGAGAACGAACGAACGAACGAATGGTTTATTTTTGTGAGGCCACCGGCTCATCACAACTCGGTTACAAATAATATGCCTCATCGGCCACAGCAATACAAATCGCTTCTTGTCTTCTCTTAAACGCATAGTATAGAAACATAGCAACCGTGCGTACTGCTTTTGGCTCTTCCAGTGACAAGAGTGTCTTAAAATCACATGATTTGGTATTCGTCGCCAACTTGGAAAAGTACATTCGTCGCAGATCTTCATAGACAGGGCATTCAAATAACAAATGCTTTTCACTTTCGTCATCTTCATAGCAAGCTGGACATAGATAATCATTTTCAGATCGCTCTTTTGCAAATCTATACTTGTGAGTGAACAAGTTGCTAAACCCTGTCCTAAAATGGACATACACATCTCGGAAAACTTTTTTTATCCAATATATACAAATACATTCTCTCATCCAGTCTGTCTTGAAGGATATGTAGAACTCGTATCTACCACTCCCTGCCAAAGAATTTGTCCATACATTTCTGTATTCAATGATAAGGCGCTTTCTGAACTCTAACAAAAACTTCGGCTCGTTTTGCACATTTTGACTACACCATATATCCGCAAACCCATATCTGTACAATACTTCTTTTACTTTGTCTACCCAATTATCGTAATTTCCTGAGAGAAGCATCATCTTATAAACTTTGTAAGGGTAACGAGTAGCATCCATCTTTAACACACGTAACCACAATTTAATGACACGTAGCGTTGCATTGATGTACAGTGGATATCTTCCAGTTTCACCATACATCATCAAGTTAGGAGCTTGCGAAGGAACATTAAGAAATCTTTTAATGGCTTGTAGATGTACAGATTCCACTACCGAACAGCTAAATAGGCCCCACAGCTCTGATGTATACAAAAGTACAGGCTGTATCTGCGTAGTAAACATTCTGAAATACACATCCGGTGAAATATTTCCCAATCTTCTTAAGCATTTTGTCAGTTGGATCGTACCTGCTTTTGCTCTACATACAAGATCAGACTGTAACATACTGACTGACAGTCTCGAGGTAAACAATGCTCCAAGATATCTGTATTCATTGACAGTCTCAATTTTCTCTGTATCCAGATACCACTTCTCATGGCTCGCTAAATAACCACCATTTCTGAAGACAATTATTTTTGCTTTTTGTTTATTTATATGAAGACCAACTGTGTCAGAGCCTTCTTTGAGATGATTTAGTTGGTTTTGCAGACCCACAACTGTGTCCGAGATAAGAACAATGTCATCCGCGAACAACAACAGATATATATGACCGTAGAGTCAGGCATAGAGAGAGAGAGAGAGAGACAGACAGACAGACAGACAGACAGACAGACACAGAGAGAGCGAGAGAGAGATAAAGAGAGAGACAAAGAGAGGGAGTGTGAGTGAGAGAGAGCGAGAGACAGAGAGAGAAAGAGGGCATTTGTGTGTGTGTGTGTGTGTGTGTGTGAGAGAGAACGAACGAACGAACGAATAGTTTATTTGCTAGGCCTCCAGCCCATTGCAAAGGGGTAGTGTAACAATTTCTAGTCAGGAATGGTGTGTCGTGTCGCTATATCACGACGTTTCAGAGCTAAGAAGATGTACAAAGCAACCTTTCTGATTATTTGTTCTTCAGTGGAGCTCAACAACCGGACAAAGGTATCCTCGTTTCGTCTAACTTGATCAAGTTTCAGATATCTACTTCTTAGGTCCTCATATACAGGGCATTGAAGTAACAGGTGAATATCATCCTCCTCCTCTTCAGTGCAAACCGGGCACGTAAGATCCACATCTGCAGCATATCTGTACTTGTGAGCATTTATTTCACTAATCCCTAATCTAAATTTCGTGAGGGCATCTCGGAAAATTTGTCTGTCTATGAAATGCAAATATGGTTCCATGCCCGGGTTTTATAGTTCGGTAAATGTTGTATCGATTGCTGATCATTTTCTCACACCATTCTCGTTCAAAGCCTTCTATCAGTCTTTGTTTAAATGTACATAAGAACAACCTTTCGTCCGTTACTGACTGTTCTGCCCAAATGTGGTCGAAACCAGTTTTTGACAGAATTCTTTTAACTTTACTGGCCCAGTTATTGAAGTTTTGTGCCCTGTTTAACATCATATCGTACGCCATTCGAGGGTATCGATGTAGTGGCATTGTGACGTACTTGTTCTTTGATCAAATTAACTCGTTTAAATGTCTAGGGGAAGAACCAAAGCACGCACCTTCATTCCTCCATTCACACGCTAGATGGTAATTGTCTAAATGAAGTAATGGCAAAAACGGTATCAATTCAAAGGAAGTAGTTTAATTTTCATGAATGCATTTACCAGTGAATGGTGACTGAGCGACAAACGCTACAATAAATGCATAGAATGCAAGTAGAAAACAATCAATTCAGTTCAGCAATTTGAAGCGAGACAAGTAAAAAGAAAACAATGAAAAGAAAGATGTCTGCCCGAGCCGAGGTAATTAACTAAATGTACTTATCTGACCCTTTCGATGAAAAACGTGCAGGTGGAGAAGCACGGACCTAAACCCCACGCTCACCGCGTTAGCACCGGGGTTGGAATTGGGGGGAGGGGGTCTGAGTGCACCGACATTGCAGCCGGTGACCCTGGAGGGAAATCACCACAGTCGATGAAACAGCTGAAACTTGGCATTCTTTCATTCTCTCTCTCTCTCTGGCATTCCTTCTTCTTCTGCGTCGTGTCGAGGGAACTGGCTCCTACGTCTTCTTCTTCTTCTTCCTCGGAAAGGAGTCGGTCTGCTCTCCAACAAGACAGGCCACCACACTTTAGCAAAGCAGGCAAGCTGGCTGGCAGGCAAGCTGGCTGTTCAACATTCCACCACCCCCTGGCAGAGGGGTTCGCTTCCAACTGGCTCCGGGCCGGCTGAGGTTTCTTACTATTCCCATTCTACGTTTCTCTATATGGCCACCGCCAAGTATAAACCTAACAAGCAGGGCGCCAGCATCTTCACGGACACTGCTTTTGCTGAAAATAAATGTTATGACGCCTCGAGCATCCGGCGACACTTGTTTAAATAACTTCGCTGACGTCACCAAGTCCAGCCAGTCCAATCACTACTGTCCATCCCAC
>JAWQFJ010025353.1:5000-20000 GCA_034096865.1 Theodoxus fluviatilis
CGAAAGTATGTGGACGGATCAAGCAGATGGTTCTCATCATCTAAAAGAGACACGTGTACGGGGAAAACGGACGTGGAGTCGGGTAAAGCTAGCACAGTGATACACAAACCTCTTCATAAAGTGCAGAGTGATCAGTCCTTCAACGCCAAACCTGCTCTGGGCAGCATACACCGCACTCCTGCCTTTCAGGTCTTCAGGAAAAAAGAACTTACTCGGTGCTCCTCGGACTCACTTTGTCAGGTGGCAAAGGATAGGAGCGGGGTCACCAGGACAACTGTTTTTCCAAAGGCCAAAGCAAACCGCCCTCCCCGGGCCCTACGTCACTTAGTTCGCTCCCAGTCCTCGCAGTCCTTCAACGAGAAAGACAACACAAGAGATTTGCAGGCCTCGGGCAAACATTCCTTCTCCGAACTGGAGCTGGCGCAAGACCTACCAGAAGCAATGGAAATAAAATCTAAAGTGCCTCTGTACGTGTCAGAATCGAGGATAAACTTCCAGCTGCCTGGCAGCTCCGGTACAGGGGCAGACCAGAGGAAGAACGCCAGACAGGAACTCCAGGTTCCTGGAAGAACCAGAAAAGAGGCGATGCAGACGAGTATGCACAACCGCACCAGCCCTATGCTAGATAACTGGCTACAGAGTGTCTTGGAAAACAAAGAACACCCCCAGCTTAATTGCGAGGACACTTTGTATCGACCCCCTGTGTGTCCAGGCGCCACTCCCACCAAGGTCGTCTTCCTGAGCACACAGGTTGAGGAGATTTTCACAGATCCCGATTTGGAGGAAGACTGTGCCCCTCAAACCGTGATGATTCACACCAGCAAACTGCTTTTGCCTTGCCGGGAACCGCAGAGGAAACTTCTTCCGGCAGAAACGGATTCTGTCGGCTCTTCTTGGAACTGTGGCGATTACCGATTGCAAAGCCACAATTGTTCCGGCAATGCAGTGTCCGAAGAGCCCAAGATCACCATCCGCATCACGTCGGAGGACAACGAAAGACCCTTCTGGGGAAGCTGTGGCACCCATGACTGGCAGCCCAGCCACATCTCTCTCAGCCCTCGTAGCAGCTTCGGCAGCGACATCAGCTACCGCTCCGAGTTTTCCAGCAATGCCGATTCGGCAGTGGACGTACAGACGCCTGAAGACGACTGGAACTCGCAGCAGAGCAAAATGGCTGCTGGGGAGGGCGTCCGCACAGAGAGGGCCGTTAGGCCCAGGTTCCTCAGTGACGACAGCGGCTTCTGCCACATCACTCTGCCTTCAGTGGTCATCAGCGACCATAGCAGCCCCGGGAACACATTGTCCAGTCCAAGTGACACCATCAGCCTGCGCCGAGCCTCGGATTTCTCGCTGTCTTCGGATCAAACAGACTCGAGTCTCTATAGCCGCTCCGACACCTCCGTGTCTGACCTGGATTACGGCACCAATACGGAGGGTCGTTCCAGGAAGGTAAGGATCTTTCTTTTTCCATCGTGCCCGTGTGTGTGTGTGTGTGTGTGTGTGTGTGTGTGGGTGTGTGTGTGTTTGTGTGTGCGTGTGTGCGTGTGTGTGTGTGTGTGAGAGAGAGAGAGAGAGAGAGAGAGAGAGAGAGAGAGAGAGAGAGAGAGAGAGACGTACATGTATGTGTTTGTGGTGGGTATCTGCGTGTCTATTTACCTCTGTGATTGTGGGTGCGTGCATGTGTTCTGTTGGTCAAGTGACTGAACAAAAGATGGCAAAACATACTAATTGATGGTTTATCTGCGCCCTCAGCACATGAAGGGACGTCGGTGTAGGGTACTCATCGTTCCCAAAGGTGAACTTTTCAGGCGGTCGTCCAAGCTCCTAGGTTTATTTGATCTCCTATGATTTTCAACATTCCTGCTTGCCTTTATTAGCTTGGTGCTGCTGCATTTTTCCTCTTAACGTAGCAGTTAGGGCTCCTTTAAGTGCATCTGTTGGTGTGTGCACACGCTCTTTGATTACGATTGTACGTACATGTAAGATCACGCGTACGGATGTGCGTATGAGTGAACGTACGTGTGTGTGTGTGTGTGTGTGTGTGTGTGTGTGTGTGTGTGTGTGTGTGTGTGTGTGTGTGTGTGAGAAAGAGAGAGTGTGTGTGTGTGTGTGTGTGTGTGTGTGTGTGTGTGTGTGTGTGTGTGTGTGTGTGTGTGTGTGTGTGTGTGTGAGAGAGAGAGTTGTTACAAGCCCAACCTCGCATAGTCTAGGGGTATGATGATGATGAGTTGGTGTAATTACTTTACACTTGAGGCTTGACTTGTAGACACAAAATATCTGATATGCTTACATTCACTCTTCTCTCACAACCAAGGAGAAAACAAGCGAGATTTAGATAATAATAAATTTAATGAATAAAGTATTTCAATCATGCAAGGCATGCATTAGAAGAAGGTTATTATTGGATTTCAATTGTGAATTATTTGAATTTCTAGGCCAGCCGTATAAAAGGAAATTTGAAATGATTTGTTCTTAGTTCTAAGTCAATTGTTCAATGTGAAGAAAGGTCAATTCTCACCAAGATCCAGCGACGAAACGAGAGTCAGTTGTTTTCATAACCAGTCTGTTTTCACTAAACTCGTAGAGGTGGAGGGAGTCGGTCTTCTTTGGAGGAGTTTACCGCATCTTTTAGGCAGGCACCTCTGAGACTGGTCGGCAGCACTCTCGTCTCAGGAGGGACTTCGGAACCTGCGTGTAGCTTGGATGTTAACGCCGAAGTGATGATCCTAATGTTTTCACTCTCTGAGCACGCTTCCCTGTGGCCGCTGCCCCCCATCCCCCTTCTGGTGACCCCCTAGCTTGGAACGTTGGCTGGGAAAAGAGGACCCCCCCCCCCCCCCCCGGTCCCGCACCGGCAAGTGGGAGCATCAGGGCAGCAAGGGCCAGGGTTATCTTATCACCAACCCTAGGGGATGACGGAGACTTCCCTCGGAGAGCGGAACTAATTGACCGCCCACACACCATGGGACCCCCTCGGTCCTCTCTCTAATCTCTCTAATTAAGACACAAAAGAGAAGCCACTGATGGGCAACCATCACACCTCCCTCCTTGAAAAACAAAAATTTTACAGTCAACTTCAATAGTTACTTTAAATTTTTGCAAAACTTGTCACTCTTCCGTCCTCGGCGTTTTTTCATCAATTTTCACCAACATGTATTGTTATGGTTCGTTTGTTTAATGGCTGGACTTCTAACTCGGCTGGCCACTTACTCGATTTGATTAGTGTCAGGTTAGAAACATGCAAACAACAAAGTATGAACATAACTTCAAACACATGCACATCTCTTCATGGACAACATGCAACTGTCCAAGTCAACAACATTCAGTAACTTGACCTTGTCTTCTTAAGTGCATTCTTAATTTGAAACCAAACAGGGCCCGTATTCACAACGGCGATTTATCGGCGATATATTTTAACCCCGATTTATCTCTAAACTCAGACGATTCCAACTGCCTGTTCCGCTCTCCCTTGGCTGGAAACCAGTATATATAGCAAAGCGCAACCTAGGATCCTCTGACGAGCGTACCTTATCTAACCGATCAAGATAACGCAGGGCTAGGGGATAAATCGAGTGTTTAAAAGATAAATCGCCGTTGTGAATACGGGCCCAGGGTGATATATACACGATCTGATCTGCGTCAGATTGGGTTCCCATCCTAACATGCTGTGGGCTACCCCTTCTACTCGTGCCTCTGTCACCCTCTCACAATCGTGACAGGCACTCTTTCTTTATTTTTTCTCGACTATCATTGGTACCACTTCCTCTCTTGTTGCTTCGCTTCTCTCAGACACTCTGTGGTCAAACTGGAATTAACCCTGGCTTGCAAACTCACTCTTTCCTTTCCATCTTTCTTCTCTCTCTCACTCAGCCTCTCCATACTCGTCTCCACACAAGACTCAGGCGTTTTCCCCAACATGACACACGACAGCGGATGATATTCACTCTGCATCCTTCTCCTGTCTCTGACTCGGACTTTGAATCTGTCTTTCACTCTGACTGACCTTTTCTCGTGGAACCCCTGACCTCCTAAGGATCACTTCACGCGTGAAGTAGCATTGATCATGCTCTGTCACCTCTGAACTCAAAGTCGTCAATTTCTTTCGCAACAAAGGCTGCAACTCTACGCCGGCACTCGGCTCCGAACGCAGATTTTCTGCAGAGGGAAACTTCTCTGTTTCCTCTCCTTTTTCACTCAATTGCGACATATCAGGTGTTTCTTCTTGATCGAGAGATTTCATAAACGTTTTCCCCAAACAGATTTCCCTTTCTTTTGTGCCCAGTCTTCTCTGAGACCTGGTCACAGCACATGCTGGAGTGGAGTCTGCCATCTTCCCTTCATCGCCTTGGGGCTGCTTAGCACTTACTGGCATTTCCTCTGGCATCCCCGCGGACATGAATGTGTCCGCGGACTTGTGTCAAATTCTCCCACAGTGGTCAGGTTCATTTCTCCAACCCTGGGCTACAAAATTGACGGATGCCGTGGATTTCTTCTCCCAGCAGTCAGCCACCTTATGGCCTCGCTTACCACAGTGATGGCAGTTCCCCAGGAACTTCCAACCTGTCTGCTTTGAAGTATTCTGATTGCTTTTCTCTTGGGATTTGTCTTTCCTCTTGCTCTGATCCTGAGAAGAACCTCTGTGGTTCTTGTTGTACCCAAACTTCTTTTGGTACAGATCTCGAGACTGGCCACTGTTGTCTGACACATGTGCATGAGTAGCAGCATAAGTGTCACAGTTATCTGCAGCCTCTTGGAGTGTCGTCACACCCCTCTCACTCAGGTACAGCCTGAGTTTATCTTGCAGTCCATTGGTGTAGGCTTCGAGCAACATGGCCTCACGGAGCCTTCCAAAGTCTCCACCAATTCTGATGGACTGACACCACCTATCGAAGAGAGTTTTCAGGTCTCTTGCGTACTCCTTGTACGTCTCGTCTGCTCCTTTCTTGCGACCCCGTAACTTCTGTCGATAGTACTCGGGCACATGGTTGTACCCCTCTAATATTTCTGCCTTCAATCTATCATAGTCCAACCGGTCATCGGACGACATGGACAAGAATACCTCTCGGGCTCTTCCTGTCAAGACCGGATGAATCAATCCTGCCCACTCCTCTCGGTCAACCTTTCCACTTTCAGCAAGGGCTTCAAAATGGCAAAAGAAAGTATCAACTGATGTCTCATCAAAATTTGGTACCTTCACACGCGGTGGTGAATTTTGTCTTGCTCCATCCACGGACCCTGCAGGAAACCCTCTTGCTATCTTTTCCCGTTCCAGCTCTATTCTCGCTACCTCTACTTTGGCCAGCTCTACCCTCTCTTGCACCCGGAGCTGTTCCTTCTTCAATTCCAGTCTCATCAGCTCTAATTCGATCGCTTTCTCGTCCATTTCCTTTCCTGTGCTATCCCCAATTTCTGAACGAGTTTGAGTTGTCTCTTCCCCAATAGTCTCTAGAGTGTCTCTAATTGGTGATTCAATCTCTATTCTCAAAGCACTACTTTCTTCCAGTGCAGCTACGAGCTTCGCTTTCAACTGAGCTACTGTTTCTCTCCTTCCAAATGAAACCTTGAAATAATCTGCAATTACCAGGAGATCGTCTCTGTCTGCATGATCAAGAAGATTAATATCTTTTGTCTCAATGAAATCCTTGCAAATCTGTTCCATCTCTAATTCACTACCGCGAAATAAGTAAACATCACGGCAGGAATCAAGCGCAACTAGAGAAAACAAGGATCAAGTCACTGTAGCATGCACAATGGATCCTGAAAACAAGTTTGGAAAGGTCGGAAGAAAGTCTAACTCTCACTCATCAGACTTTCAAGAGTCCTTTGTCATTCCAGTATGAACAGAATATCTGACACAATTACCAGTCAGTGGTACAATTGTAAGAATAACACATTGATACAGTTTCATTGGCTCTTACTATTTTTCATTTCATTAGCATCATCAGATCATGCATTTCAAAATGATGACCAAACTATTTCAAAGAAATTTCAGTTAAATGTTGGAATCATAATCCGAGACGAGCCAACCACAAATGTTACAACTGATTATGATTGTGATTCATATCTCGGACGAGAGCCCCATAAATGTTACAAGCCCAACCTCGCATAGTCTAGGGGTATGATGATGATGAGTTGGTGTAATTACTTTACACTTGAGGCTTGACTTGTAGACACAAAATATCTGATATGCTTACATTCACTCTTCTCGCATAACCAAGGAGAAAACAAGCGAGATTTAGATAATAATAAATTTAATGAATAAAGTATTTCAATCATGCAAGGCATGCATTAGAAGAAAGTTATTATTGGATTTCAATTGTGAATACTTTGAATTTCTAGGCCAGGCGTATAAAAGGAAATTTGAAATGATTTGTTCTTAGTTCTAAGTCAACTGTTCAATGTGAAGAAAGGTCAATTCTCACCAAGATCCAGAGACGAAACGAGAGTCAGTTGTTTTCATAACCAGTCTGTTTTCACTAAACTCGTAGAGGTGGAGGGAGTCGGTCTTCTTTGGAGGAGTTTACCGCATCTTTTAGGCAGGCACCTCTGAGACTGGTCGGCAGCACTCTCGTCTCAGGAGGGACTTCGGAACCTGCTGTAGCTTGGATGTTAACGCCGAAGTGATGATCCTAATGTTTTCACTCTCTGAGCACGCTTCCCTGTGGCCGCTGCCCCCCCCCCCCCATCCCCCTTCTGGTGACCCCCTAGCTTGGAACGTTGGCTGGGAAAAGAGGACCCCCCGGTCCCGCACCGGCAAGTGGGAGCATCAGAGCAGCAAGGGCCAGGGTTGTCTTATCACCAACCCTAGGGGATGACGGAGACTTCCCTCAGAGAGCGGAACTAATTGACCGCCCACACACCATGGGACCCCCTCGGTCCTCTCTCTAATCTCTCTAATTAAGACACAAAAGAAAAGCCACTGATGGGCAACCATCACAGAGTGTATGTGTGTGTGAGTGTATGTGTGCGTGTGTGAATGCGTGTGTGTGTGTGTATGTGTTAGTGTTAGTGTGTGTGTGTGTGTGTGTGTGTGTGAGTGTGAGTGTGAGTGTGTGTGTGTGTGTGTGTGTGTGTGTGTGCACGTGAGCGCGCGCGTGCATGATAGAGGTCAGTTACATTTGGTTCATGGCTTCGCTGGATGCAGGTGTTTTCATCCGAGTCAGGGAATCCCGCACGTTCTATGACACAGTTCTCTCCTGACGTCAGGGTAGAGTTAGTGGTGTCGTCTTTCCAGTGGCAAGGGAACCTGTGGCAGAGTGGTTAGCGAGCTTGACCTGTAGTCGCATGCTGCTTATGGATGCGGCGTTCGAAGCTGTGCTGGTACCAGAGTTGCATCCCTGAGCAAGGTTTTTTACTCGCATTGCTTCTCCCCATCCAGGTGTAAAACGAGTGCATGTGAGGACTGAGTTGGAAAATTCTGAGTGAAAAAAATGGCGCCATCTTTGGCAACCTTCTTGTATGCCTCCCAGGGAGTTGAGATGATGTTGGAGTGATGATAAGCATAAGCCGATGAGCAAGGGGTAAACGTGCACCATTAATGGAAGTAATATCGCAATATAAAATTGCACCTTTACCTTTGCTTGGCTTGCGGAACAGTCTTTGACAGCCGTTCAGAAATCACCATGGCAAACTCTGATGCCGTTCCATTAAAGCTGGAAGCCAACCTACCTATAACGTGAGCCGAAGTAAGATAATATTTTGTGGGAAAGTTGATCCGAAGGCTCCGGAAAGTCGAGTTTATGTTCTCCAAATAGCACCTTTGCTGGACTCAAAGCGTGCGCACTTAGGTGGGATAAATGACAGTCTTTTGTTAGACTGACTTCAGTGGGCAAAGAGGCCTGGGAAGCCGAAGGCAGTAGAAACCAAAGAAACGTGACGGGAAACTCTGAAATAGCGTGTGGCGTCATCCCGCGGATCGATACTGATCATCTGGTATGGGAAGGACAAAAACACCGGACAAACGAGAAAAAATGCTCTACAAGTTGTGGGATGTGCACTGACAGAACCGTCGCAGCGAACACTGACTGTGTTCTGGGTGTGATCACCGAGCTACTATTACTTTGGGGGAATAGACGATGTGTACCGGTGGTACTCAAAGTACATTTCACACTCCTTAAGAGAAACATGCAACATTTGGCCAGAGCTGACTGCTGGTCGTTGGACGTCTCCAAAATAGGAGGAGCAACAAGGCGATGTTTCGGTACATTGACCCTTCTGGGGACGGGGGCAAGAAGTGGAGGACGATTGGCAGATGAAAAAACTGATCCCCAGAGAGGAAATGAAAATGAAAGGAAAGATCCTACATATGGGATCATTGATGAAAGGAAGATGACGGGAAAAGTCCTCGAAGAGGCCTGTAGAACAGGGAATGGTCTCAAGCCCGACTGGAAGAGAACGTGGCTGTCTGAGTGCAGAGACAGACAGACAGAGAGAGAGAGAGAGAGAGAGAGAGAGAGAGAGAGAGAGAGAGAGAGAGAGAGAGAGAGAGAGGAGGGGGGGAGGATGGAGGGAAGGAGGGGGGGGAGGGGGGAGGGTGAGGGGGGGGGGAGCGTATAACCTATCGATCGGCCGCGGTGAAGATAATAATATGATCACGTTTCGAGTTAAATCAGCGCTTTAGTTCCACGACTGGATAATCGATTTCCTGCTATTTTCAGCTCGTAGCATTAGCAGCGGAATCAGACCTGTTTAGTTTCTTTCTTTCTGGGTAGCAGGTCGTGCACTCGCATTTGAAAGTAGAAATACATCATTCGTGATTTTCTCGTCGAAATTATGTTCATTACCTTTGTATGGAAAGCAGACCTAGAAGCCGATGGAGTGACTCATGGCTTTCATGCTAAGACTGTGGGTGCACTCGCTATTCTAACTCATGAAACCCGAGTCGTTCTTTATTTATTGCTAACAGGAAAAACTGAAAGAGGAAACAGAGGGTGGAGGAGGAGGGTGGCGTGGGGGTGGACGGCTCAGCTCAAGGCACAGCTTGAATTGATATTTAACTAGCTTTTATAATCGCAGCTGCACGGTAAAATTACACAAATAATCACCTAGAACTGCTGCGAGAACGGCTGTGAGCCAATGTGACAGGGCAAAAGGTTGAAGTCGTGCTGCAAGCAAACAGGAAACGGAAGAGTGTGGGTGAGGAAAGGCTCGCCAGTGACAACATGCTATCGAGTGGCTGATCGTACAAGGAAGCGTTTCCCAATCCCAACCACCTTGGGTGCAGCTGTTGCCCTGCCGCGTTTGGTTGTCTGTCTGCCTGCTTTGTTGTCTGCCAGCCTATCAGGCTTTCTGCCTGCCTGGCTCCAGGCCAGCATGTCTGATCTTTGCTAGCATCACATCTACATCTGCGTCAAACCACCAGTTCCTTTAGCTTCACTCAGTCGGGTGTAGATTCTGCATTGGCCACGAAGGCAAGTAAAGATCGGAGATGCTCATGCTAGATTACCCAGCCTGTCACCTCGTGGCCTGGTGTACTGGCTCCAAGCCACCTATACCTCGTGGACTCGGACAATTCACGCCATCAAGCTGAAGCATTAAGCGCAGGCTGGGACTGCGCTGGTATGGAGCCAGATGGTTCTCGACCTTTGATTGGCTGTCTCCATCCCACACTCACGCCTGCGACCTGTACATGTGCAAATGGTGCAGCTGAGGCATGATGAAGGAATTAATGAGTCACTAGATTCCCGCATTGAGCTAGGAACGACTCGACCTTGAAGTGGAAACAACAAGCATCTTACGGGATTGAAGTCCGACTCGACGTGAGTGCAGGAGCGCTGTGTGTGTTTCTTGATTTGTTTATTCATCACTGCACCAGACTGGACCGCCTGTTCATCGCAGATCGGCTTGACTGTCATTCCATGTCTACATAGAAATGAAGTAGTGATGGGACTCGGGAAATATACATTGGGCACGTTCAGATGAGTTGCCCTAGGCATGTCAACTATTGTTTTCTCTGCAACACCAGCGGCGCATCTCGATGATCAAAATGTGGGACTACACAAAAGGAAAGCCACATACCATCGGTGCATTTAACCTTTAGATGACCAACTAATGTAAAAAGTATTAAGAGCTCGGGTGAACGCTGCACAGACTCTGCCCAGTTGCCAAAGCAGTTGACGCAGAGCCTGGCATCAGTTCAGAACAGTGCAGCTGTGGGCCTCGTCATTAAAAAGAACCATAAGTTAAGTCAGACCCCATGGCGTAATTCTGCTGCATAAAACTCTAACTTGACCTCGACACCCGAAGTACTGGTAGTCTACTTCTAGAGACAAGACACCTCCAAAAATAGAGTAGGTTATTAGGCAGTGATGGTCTGCGATATTACGGAGTCGTTGAATGACTGTCTTTCCTTGCTGATTTACTTGAAAGCTTGAAAATCTGCATTCCGACGTCAAGGAAGGACGTCCTATTCCTTGTGTGTGTGTGATCTCTCACTCAACAAAGAACCTGTGGCTGCATAGGGAACTCAGCGTTCAGTCACGAACTGCTGCGACTAATGTGCTACCAACCAGCTGGCTGCACACGTCAAATCTTCCTGCCAAAACTTTCTTCTTCAGTCATTTCGCGGGAACGTTTGTCTACACTATAGGATTCATGCATGTGATAAGTTTGAGTTGAACCTCGTCGGTCTGAACGACGCCGTACGTGAAACTTCCACCACCAGTTTCCTCCCTGTGCATGAGGATACGAATGCAGGAGGGTTAGATAATGCGGGATGCGCACGGCATCTCGATTTACACTCGCTAAAGCCGACCCACATGTAGACCTCTCACGCCGAGGCTAGTAATCTGGTAAGGGAGACAATTATTTTCCGGGTATCGTCCGGTGGGGGTAGTAGGGCCACACCTGCTGGACAGAGGAGTACGTGACAGGGGTAATCCTTTCATTATCTGAAGGCGCGGGGCCCAACTGCCCTCTTTCAGATCTCTAGTCTACCAGGGCTCCCGTGTCCCTGCTGTGACACTATTCCTGTCCTGGCGGCCAGTCGGGGTGGAGGGTGACAGGCAGGCTGTGGGAGTGTTGACATGCGTGTGCACTCGACCCCACTGGGGCCACATCCCCGGGACAGTACGTGGTGGCAGGAGAGGAGCTAGGGCGCGAACGTCATCTCCCTAGAGCTGCAGCCTACTGGGTCTGCCTGTATTGTGCAGGTACCCAGCCACGCTGGGAAGGTTTCTCTGGTCTGGATTAAGTCAGCACGCCCACCCCTGACAAACTGTGCAAGGGACTGGGAGACTGGCTTTGTGAGTACCGCACACGCAATCTCGAGTGGCTTGCTTTTCCTCTTGGCAATAATAGGAGAGAGCTCATGACGGTATCCCGTCTATTTCTGGCACGGAACAGGCTGTCCAAGTTGCGAAATGACAAGGCCGGGCTGAATTAGGCCTATAACTGCTTGCATGATTATGCATCCTGACACCCAAGGTCATCTGCAAGAACGAACGATCGACACCGTAAGAGTAAATCTGTGAACGTAAAATTTTCTTTTTCCACCCGATGGAACAACTAAAATGTAAAGTTTATTTAAAACTGCCTTAATTATTAACCAGTGTCAATCAAAACGACACAGTCGACGCCAAAATAGACAAGAAGAAAAAGAAAAAAGTAAGACTGTAATCCGGAAAAGATGGGGCGAGTTGTCAAACACTAGTACACGATCAGTCCAGGCAAGTAGCGTTTTCTCTGACACGGGGTGAGGGGCTCCTCTGACCAGGTCAGACTCTGGTTCAAGCAGGCGAGCGCCGCGTATGTGGGTGCAGGCTAGGGGAGGCGGAGCTGAGGGGGGAGGGGGAAGCCTAGCGCTAGAGGGGGGAAGGCCAATGTGAAAATAGAATCCACCGCCTGAGGGGGACGACATTTACGTCACTGGCTGAGGGAAATGAAGTGTGGGACACAGCCGTACCGAAGACGCCGCAGGCCGAGCAGACGACAGATCTGTGGTTGGGAAGGGAAGGACCAAGGCAGTTTGTGGTGTGTGTGTGGAGGGGTTCCTTCTCGGTCTCACCTCCTCCTGCGCCTCCTCGTCCTCTCCTCTCCTCCCCCTCGGGTATGTGCTGCTTTATGGCGCGTCGCCTCATTCGAGCCATGTAGTGCGATGAATGAAGACCTTGACAGCGGCTAACAGCCACCCTGCTCTGAGCTCATTCCTCTATAGGGACTGGAGTGCGGATAACGGGATTTGTTGTTCGTCTGCTCACAATTCAGGACGCCTATACGTGCCCGTCTTTCTTTGACAGATCGAATGGCCAGATCTTCATGGAGAGTGCTATCTCTCTGATCGACAAGCAGCCTTCACTGCTCGAATCCCGAATGCTGCGTGGATTCGCGGAGTTGTGTTTCTCGGCTGACACGCCGTCATAACCATTGACGCTCGCAACGTTTGGGCTACACACACTCGATTCTTTTCTCGGAACTGTAAGTAGAGTCGCTATAAGACGAGACGGATTCCGCCGAAAAGAATGTGTATCCCTTCTCGAGGAAGCTGAGCAAAGAGCGAACATCCGCGGATTTACGGCGAATTTTCAAACGAGGTATTATTGAACCAAAGTATCGTGCATGGATGTGTCGTTTACACGGAGAATCTCTGACGCACGTGTCTCTTCTGTGGAGGCAGGTTTCATGGAGCTGTCTCATCTCATTAGAGCGTTGAGGGAGGAACCACTTTGGTACCACCGTCTATTTCCCCTAGGAGCTTACATTTACTTACATTCTAGCGCCCGTATCCTATGAGATTGCATTTACCATACCAGGCATGTCGTTCGGCTGTCTTCATAGCGTCTCTGGCACTTTGCTTACTTACATGCTTTCGTCAAAGCTCGTACGTGTCTCTTTGCAGACTCTAATGACACGGGCATAGGAGTGGATGTTTGCGCTTGAGAGCACAGCCGTTCAATGGGGATGTGAATTAACCTCACACCTGGCGACAAGCTCAGTCGGGCAAATTTAGCACACAGCAAATTTGAGCCGCCCCAGGGTTGGATATAAAAATGTCTCTATAAGATATACATTCAAGGAGGCGCTGTGTCTCTGAGACCTACTGATTGAGAAGTCGAGCAGGGGTTTATGACTGATGTCTTTCGATACAGGACATTTCGTTGCAAAAGTGTGGATAATCACTATTGCATGAGACGAGGCATGGAACAAAAAGGGCGCCTACTGCAAAATGTGTCAAGCGGAGACCGAGCTCCCACAGTGCATTCTGAACACAGATATATAGTCTCAGCCACGCTGAATGCCCACAGAGCTCTGGTGAAAGCCGACGCCTGCTCTCGTTCTAAGCACTTGATGGAGACTGGCTGAGGGGATCAAGTTTTAAGGAAATTCGAGTCATCGGAAGGAAGCGCAGCTTTAGACGGTGTCACGAGTGTCGTGTCTGTGACGAAACGTCAGACCCTTCACAGACTTGACTTGGCTGCTCGTGAACTCTCCCTCAACATCTGCTTTTGATGCGACGGTTTTCACGGGAAAGGATAGCTGTGGTGAGCGTTGTGTTTATTCTATCTCGTTGGAAAGTTTCACTCGTTGGATCCACGCTTTTATTTTTTCCAGAAAAATCTCACCGACTTATTCGATGTCTAGCGGGTTATATCTGGACTACAAGGAAATTTCGATACCAAAAGTGCATGTGTAAAAATGCAGTAGAAGACAATGTCTGACCTGACTGCAAGAGATACCATCTGGCTCCCGAACCCTCTGTGATCAACAAGTGGGGGGTCATCTATGGCGGCTACTTGGTGACCCCGTGACCCATCTCACGTGATCTACAACGTGCTTCGACCTGGAAAAGGGCGTTGTCGCCGCCTACTACGACGGGGAGTGCTAAATTAATTAATCCTGTCTCTAAAAGTGCCATGCCAATCTCCCCCGCCGCATTGCTCTGTAGCCCCCCCCCCCCCCCCCCCCCCCCCCCCCCCCCCCCTGCACATACTTTACAGCCTTTCATGTGACGCCAAGTCTATCAGGAGCGTGCTACGTGAGATCCGTGCCGACGTTTCCCTAGCAACAATGCATCGTCTGTGGTTACCTTTGCAGGCACACCTCAATACTTTATCATTCATCAAGGGCTCGTTCCCTGCAGAGGCGAGGGAAGGGGGTTGCCGAGGTCGATGCTGACGTAGGAAGGGGTATCAGTTTTCCTAGTGGCCTCCCTGCTTACTGGAGCCTGCGGTCGCGGGGGGTATCTAGACCAAGGTTCAACTGGTGTCCCATTTGTACGGTACAGCACCAACCGCTCTGCTCTCCCCATTTCCCGTTTGGCATTTCATGGATGGTGAAACCTTCTGGTGGACAGACTGACTGCTTCTTGAGGAACTGCACACGTCTGTGACGCTTGTTGCCTTCGGCATTCCGACTTCTCGCCAGAATCCGCGCTTGCTGACGACATACATGGTGGCGCTGCTTCGAAAGAACGTTGAACAGACGTGCACGGAATAATGCATTTGATATCAAATCCAAGGATAAGGAAAGATGCTCGTTCGTAGAGTAGATATATGTCGATCGCCGTTGTTGACATCGCTTATATCAGAAGAGAAGTATAATTCGTCTTCCAGAAGCAACTTCTGACATGATTTTGCTTACTCTCCAGGAAAGCATTCAGTGCAAAATTAATGCCTTTGACAGTGGTAGTCAACACTACAAGGAAGTGATCCCGTGACTTTCTCTTTTAATTTTGTACTCTTTCCCCTGTGAAAACTGCGAAAAATACTTCATTCTTCCGACCTCAAACGCCCTCTTGCTGCGTTATAAGGATCAAGGGGGTGTCAGACAGTCGCTGCAGGTCGCAAAGAACATGACGCTGCATCGGTCTTTCAGCCACGGCATGAGTGCGGGGTCGGGGACAGTACGGTTACCTTGACCTACCCAAAATATTTCCTCAGTCCATCGATCGACACAACTTCCCTTTAGACGACAGATGGACCGGACGAGATGAACGAGGACAGAGCCGATACTTCCGTCGTCTCCTGCAGTTGGAGCAGCACGGCCGAGATCTTCCCGAGTCCC
>JAWQFJ010025353.1:25000-32500 GCA_034096865.1 Theodoxus fluviatilis
TCATATTAATCGTTGATCTGCCCTGTCCTGGTCGTATCGTCTCTATGAACCTTTTCAGTATGCGCATAGGCTCACGAAAGGTGGCAATGCAAATCGTCAATGTAACCACGATTCCAAGTTGAAAATTTGAATTCAATGGGCCTCCTCGCTTGGACAGTCAAAGGCATGTCTTCAAAGGCTGCTTCACGTTCTGTGACGGCGAACTTTGGCCATTTGGAATATTCATCTATGTAAGATCCCAATGCCCGGATGCGATATGTTTATAATAGTACCTAGATTTAAGGTAGTTTTGTTTTAAGTTAAGATGTACCGATGTCCCAAAAGCTACTCTGCACTGAACACACTCACTCCATGAAGAACGTTTGTTGTGATTAGGGCCAGATGGTCAAATCAACCATTTGGTCTGAGCCAGTTGTTTCAAGTAGCGGATGAGGGACGGGGGTGGGGGGGTGGGGGTGGGGTGGGGGGTCCGGATGGGCTTTATATACACCATTAAATGCATATTATTGCTAAATAAGTTGGGGGGGGGGGGGGGGGGGGATCGGAGTACAGGGGGTCAGCTAAACGTCGAACGAAAAAACGAACAGCTGAAATAATTAGCGTTGGCAGATCCTTCAAGGTTTCCGGCGACAACGAAGTCTGGGTTTTCTAAAGCTATATCACCGCTATCATCGCATTTTTGGCCAATCACCAAAGATCCTATACATAGGAACTTTGCTGTCACCCGTATCATCGCACTGTGGGATGGGTAGTTCCTGTTAAATGCAAAGCATTCGATACTATTCCGCTTCGTTGTTGCTCGTTTTATGCCATCAATTAAAACCACAATTACATTTTTTAGCGCTGTTAATGCCAGACGGAGAAGGCCAGCATGTTCTATACTAGAATGGCTCAGATTGTTAATGTCGTAAGCTCCTGAGTGCAGATCTTGAAAAATATCCTTTGCATATATGTCTTGAAGACACGTCGTATGCACAGATCATGAACACATCTTTTGCAAAGGGCTTGATGACAACTTTTGCATAGTTTTGATGACAGTTTTTGCATAGGCCTAGATGGCAACTCTTGCATAGGTCTTGAAGACATATTGAATGGTGTTTTGTATGGGTTTTGAACACACGTTTTTTGCTTATAAATGTCTTGAAGCATGTCTTTTGTCTCGATCTTGAGAATACGTCTTCTGTCTAGATGTGATGGAGAACAACATTTCAAACGCACATTTTTGTTGTTGTGGTTGCAATAGTAAATAAGAAGTAAGCATGCTTTGTTCAGATTGATAACTTTCTACGTGTGCGCCTGTTGTGTGGAAGTGTCAGCTCGTTGTAGGGCTGAGAGCATGCACCTTTGTCAAATTAACAACCTGCCCATGACTCTTGACAATTTCCCGTCGAGTGTAGACTACAGTTGACGGGAGCTCATTTAGGCTTTGTATGTGTATGTGTGTGTGTGCATATGCATATATATATATATGTGTGTGTGTGTGTGTGTGTGTGTGTGTACGTGCATATGTATGTGTATAATTATGTGTGTGCGTGCGTATGTGTGTGTGCGTGCGTATGTGTGTGTGTGCATGTGTGTGTGTGCGTATGTATGTGTATGTGTGTGCGTGCGTATGTGTGTGTGTTCCTATGTATGTGTATGTGTGTGTGTGTTCCTATGTATGTGTATGTGTGTGTGTGCGTGCGTGTGTGTGTGTGTGTGTGTGTGTGTGTGTGTGTGTGTGTGTGTGTGTGAGAGAGAGAGAGAGAGAGAGAGAGAGACAGAGGCAGAGAGAGAGAGGGAGAGAGAGAGAGAGAGAGAGAGAGAGAGAGAGAGAGAGAGAGAGAGAGAGAGAGAGAGAGCGTTTTGGCCTGTAATAAGACTAAGTTAAGATAAACAGGCTGCAGATTACGTATATATCATTAGTAGAAACTGCAGGCTATGAAGCACTTAAGTCGTTGGTTGTACGCTCTTTTGGAATTAAATGTCGAAATCATATTGGTTTCTGATTTAATGTGGACACAGAGGAATGGGATTGATAAACTTAGTATCAGTGTACTGTCAAGACGAAAACTGAACTCTCTCTCTCTCCCCATCTCTCTCTCTCTCTCTCTCTCTCTCTCTCTCTCTCTCTCTCTCTCTCTCTCTCTCTCTGTGAATATGTGTTTGCACATTCATGAGCTCGCACGCGCGTGTGTGTATGCGTTTATGTGTACATGAATATGTGTGCGTACGTGCTTGCGAGCAAACATATGTGTACTTTGCGTTTGTGTACGTGCATTTCAGATGGAAGAACTGCATCTTCTGCGCAGTACAACTCGTAGTAGCAACAGGCATCGTTCGTGTGATGGTTCGACTGTGTACACAATCCTCATTCTGACGTAGTTGCTGTCGCAAAGATGTGTTGTAATAGATATTGGAGACCGACGCAGAAGTTGTCGACTGTCACGTAAGCTGATATAATAACCTGTTCGGCCTGCCCTCTAAGTCTTGCTGTAGGCTCAGGTTCACTGTGGCCAGTTCATACAAGCACATGCTTAAACGAATGGCGTCTACTCTGTCTAGCAAAAACAAGGGAAACCAGGTCGTTATTTTCCGCCTGTGACTTGCAAGGCATGCGTAGTGGGCGTGGTCCTGTTCTCTTGATGAACTCGTGAATGAAAGCTGGTAAATAAGGTAGGGGAAAGGGTGGAGTGGAAGTGGGAAAATTGGAGGGTCGTGGTGAGGTGGGATGGGGTTAGGGGAGGTAGAGAGTAGAAGGTCAGAGGGGAAGTAAGGGTAGGCTGTGGTCGGAGTTCTCAAGAGAAAAGCCGTTAATGGAAACTTATGTATGGCCCGATCCATATCTCCTTAACTGTATAATGCCTTCCTCTCCATTGTGGCTGCGTGTGCCTTGATGCTTGCGTTTGGGGACGTGTTTGTCTTCGATTCTGCGCATATGTTATGCGTATTTAGGTCTGTTTCTTCCCCTGCCTCATTCGAGGGCATGATATTTGTCACTTAATAACAGTGTTGTTCTACTGAAAAATGTTCTATTCATATTTGTGAAAGATGATTCAGTTGTCACATTCAATATCTACGTGTAACTGCAATACTTCATTATACTTTTCTGTGATATACCTCTCGAATGGTTTCGTTCGTGTGCTGAAGAGACGACTCGGAAAGGATTTATGAATGCAGTGACATGTAAAATAGCGTAATGGCAGATCTTTATCACTCGCATGTATTACCATATATTCAGTGTAAGGGAGTGCCTGGCTCCCGTGTATTGGATCCACGCTTCAACTTGTTCTCTATAGAGGCCTGTCCGTCTGTCTGCCTGTGCGTTCTGCACTTGCTTGGCCAAACTGACAACGTCCACCATTCCTACGACACCTGCTTTACCCCACTCGCCTGTGCGTTTCTCAGACTGTGTATCTTTGTGTGTGTGGGTGTGTGTGTGTGTGTGTGTGTGCGCGCGCGTGTGTGTGTGTGTGCGCGTGCCTGTGTGTGCGTGTGTGTGTGCGCGCGTGTGTGTGCGTGTCACTATATGTGTCTGTGTTTATCTGTATGTATCTATTTAATCGTGTGCGTGGGCGTGTGTGTTTGTGTGTCTGTGTTTATCTGAATGTTTGTGTATCTACTGAATCGTGTGTGTGTGTGTGCGTGTGTGTGTGTGTGTGCGTGCGCGCGCGCGCACGCAAATATGCGCTGTGGCACCAGGGCCTTAGAATTAGATATTCAAAGAGAGTTAAGTTTACAGTGGCTGACTTATAGATGGTGACAAAGCATAATTATCGAGTTTCTTTCAAAAGGCAGAGATCAGCTTTCCATCCACAATCCCAGGGTAATCACAGGTGTCTGGAGAGGCAGGGGGAGCTGATAAACCCGCTTTTCCAGAGCTCATGAGTAAACACGGTACAGGAGACCGCCTTATGGAGTGGCCTGTATTTAGATAAGGATCGAGTTTTTACTGAGACTGAGAGGCACCGAAGAAGGTTGCATTAGTCGTGGGAAAGAAGAAGTGTGAATCCGTGACCCATCGTTCAGAGGTTCAGGTCACACACTTGCTGCAGTCTTGCGTGTAATGACGTGGGGATCTTGGTGAGCCCGACAATCGCACATAATAATAACTATTCGCGAAAGCCTCTGCTCATGCAGTTGTGCTGACTGTACTGGGCGTTGCATGCCGACGCTTTGAGCGATCAGGAGTAGTCTCCCTTGTAACGTTGGGCGGAGGATGGCGTTCGATGCGCATGCTAGCTCTACGCCACAGAGCAGAGCTGTCCGATCTAAGGTAATCGTTGTCACCCTCTGTGGGTTGGGGATAAGAATACATCCACCGAGTCTCCCAACGCAATTCTTTAAAGGCGAATCAGTAATAATTTAAAAAAACGCGCTATTACTCTAACCTGCTCAATGGCTTTTCGTGGTCAATGGCTTTACATATACCAACAAAGGCTCAAATAATATAGGCTGCATTATAGTCGATTTCGTCACCAAAACACGATCTGAGACGTTTATAAAGGGTTTTAATCTGCTAGATTGGAAATGAAAAACAATTTATCCTTCTAGCAAATCCCCCTGTGAGTTGGGGGTAAGAATTGACCCACCGCATCTCCCTAAGAGATTAGTAAGAAGCGAACAACCAGGGAAATCAATATTTGAATTGTTCGTCTTAAACAACAACTCTGATACAATTTTTAAACCATGGCCTTATACAGCCTACACAGACTGATAGACCGTAAATCTCCATTCATCCATCAGACGACGTTGTACTTTTCGGCGAGAAGTGTAGAGGTGACTCATTACAATATTATCCATTCCTAGCATTCCTGCCATAAACTCTATCATGATATCAGAGGCTGCCAGACTGACACAAGAATGGCCTTGACGTGATCTATGACAGCAGTTTGATCACGTGGTGAAAGCCGTGAGGGCCTCTCTGCTGTGAGTCCACTCCTACTTCACCGTGGCGTGTGTATCGCCCTCTCTACGGCATGACAAACACGCCCATTACAGTTCTTTGCAGCACACCCGGTCCGCTCTGGCACTTGTCAAGTATTGTTAGATTGGATCAAACTGAATAATTCATTGGCAATCATAGTTACATCACTTCCGCAGGACTTCTATTCGGTTACGCGTCTGTTTGCCAGAACTGGAGGTTTACATGCGCTCTGCTGCATGACTTCCACAATTCCGTAGGCCTGCATGGGCAATGCATTCATTTGTTTGCTCCATTTCTTCAGGTTCTTCTTTCCCATCACAGCAGCCTAGATTAACAAAACCAACATGATAAGTAATATTCATGTCAGGATGAGATGATACAAAGTATTGTATTCGCTACCCCATGCTATGCTACATTAAATTATTTTCTCCTTCCTGGATGTCTCGGACCCCACACTGTCAAGATGAGTTTTTCTCTAAATTGCCAAGTCGTTTTGAATGGGTAGCTCGCATATTAATAAAACCAGAGATAGTAAAATAAGGCAGCCAACTCCACCTTTAACCATAATTATGTATGCCAAACCCTGTATTGCAGAGCAGACGTTGTGCCTAGTGGGCCATTAATGCACATCACATCGCACAAAACTAAGGATGTATTTGTCGAAACATCTGGTTGTAAACCAATACAGCTAGTGCGTGAGTTACGTCAAATCTTAAATCCGCGTTGTTTTGCATCAGATGCTATCACAAGCACGCGACCAGTGTAATATCGATTTCTTTTTACTCTTATAAGACGCCCCCCCCCCCCCCCCCCCCTCCTGCGCACATCACAGTGCATAACTGGAATTCAATGCCATTGTCATAGTGGACGGTCATAGTTGCTTATCCAGGCGATTGAAAGAAAACGGGCCGTCGGTTTATGATGTGTGGTAGGGCGTGTGGGGGTAGACCACCGAGCTCTATAAATTTAAAGAGTTCAGTGGGGTATCTAGACTGAGCGTAGGGCTTGAGAAGAACAGTTGGAAGCGGACAGACAATCTGAGTTCATTCCTTTTTAATGCATTTTCGCACACAGACAGAAGTTACAATCGTCCTCATTCTCCATCTGTCCTGAGCCAACTCTTCGAAACTCTACAAGCATCCAGCGGTTATCTCCTTTCCTTCCCTCATCCTGTGCGTGGGCGGTACCCAGGGTCTCAAGGTAGAAAGAGGGACTCCAGCCCTGCTATGTATAAACAGTAGCGCTAGATATATAAACTACCCATGCCGCATGCTTTCTAATGAGTGTACGATCCCATCACACATGCCTCCTAGTGCTAAGCACCGCTAATGGGTTCACTCACTTAAGTTAGGATCTGTGCAAGATCTTGCGAGGAATAGGTCGGTGTCGACATGTGTCGACAGAGTGAAAGCAGATGTACATACTTACTTACGCCTTTGACCCCTCCTGGGGCATAGGCCGCAAACAAGGGTTCTCCAGCCATCCCGGTCCTGAGCAATCTTTTCCAACTGTCCCCAGGAGTGGCCTGTTCTCTTGACATCGGCGTCCAGGTCTCGGCGCCAACGGTTTTGGTGGTCCTGGTAGAGATGCTGGTCGTCGGCCTGGCAGCTTTCAGAGTCTGGCTTTCACTACACGGCGTCATATCACCTCCAGCTGGAGATCCATCCTCTCCCAGTACCGAAGTGTCTGTTGAATTCCTTGTTTGTGTTACTGTAGCGGTGTGTTTTTTACAGAGGGGGTGCTAACCCTTTGTCCAACCTTCCTCCTTTCTCATCCGGGCTTAGGACCGGCCATGGCGGAGTTGAAAGCAGATGTAAAGGCAATCAAATGTTTGACACATGTTGACACCGGCCTATATTATTTGCCTACTACGGAGGCTAAGCAATGCGCCCCTGATGACATGGGGTAAGGTGGACAGCTATATGATTTCATCCCAACACAGATGAATGATATTCACGTTGTCTCAGAAAGTGCTTCTTACAGAACACTTATAAGTGTTATGGGACAAACATTTTACTAAAAATGAATGGACACAGACTTTTTAGTCATTTAGTTCGGGAGCTCCGACTAGTCGCTGAATGCCACCAGAACTTTTTCCTAATGCCCACTACCTAGCTGGAGGACATTATTTCGCGTGTTGGAGGCAGACTGCAGCAGCCTTCAACACGTTGACTCCCCATCCTCACCTTCCATAAAAATCGCCGTGGCGCTGAGGCAATAAAGATCAGACTTCGCACACTTCTTCAGTGGTCACTTCATGATAAAGATAATGATATGCAAGCGCTTGCAGATTATCCTGTCTAGTGTAGAATTCATTTATGAATACTTTTCTCTTAGGAATATTCAGATGATATGCAAAACAATAAATAGTCGATGTTCGCTGCAATGAGATTGAAGGAGCGAACTCAAGTACAGGTGTTATGTTTATTGTAAGATTCAGGTAAAGTTAAACATATTCACGCTGCTTTGCTACTGTACGTGCATTGTAGGGTGTTGGCAGTCATGTTTCAGGCTTGAAACCGGATCACAATTGACTCTCTGAAAGTACCTTTCAAAGTGCATACATGTGTATTTATCTGAATTCAGGTTCCGTT
>JAWQFJ010025353.1:42500-65000 GCA_034096865.1 Theodoxus fluviatilis
CGAATCGCCTTCCTGCTGCCTGCCGCCCATGGTTACGACGTTTCCGTTACCCTGAGAGACGAAAAGGCATCTCTGACTTCGTGATTGCTGGCAGTTGGCTATAACAGCCGACAGGGAGGCAGGCGAATCGAGAGCCAGGGTTAATCGCCCACACTGCACTTACTGCTACCGTATCCCTAGCATCGCCACCACCTCGATCTACCTCCCTGGCTCAGCTCACGCCCAGGTTACTGGAGACCAGTGCCCTTGCGTGGGTTTTGCCTCAGTCCTGAGAAAACCGAATAGAACAGTCTGCATCGAGGAGAAAAGCAAGACACGCAAGTTTCTCTTCTCAACATCCCTCCCCAAATTTTCGTCATGGGAAGCACGTCTGCTGAGGTGGAGAGCCCGAAAGACCTCAACCCCGAGAGGGGGACGGAGGATGAGCCAGCTCGCTGTTTGCCGCAACATCTCCTTAAAGTGGAGACCAACGACACGGACGATGATCTCAGCGACTGGGACGCTCCCATCGAAGTGGACCTGGCCAACCCTCCTCTGCCCAAGGAGCTGGAGACAGTAGGTGTTTCTTGTAGAAGAAGAGGTAGGAGGAGGAGGAGGAGGAGGAGGAGGAGGAGGAGGAGGAGGAGGAGGAGGAGGAGGAGGAGGAGGAGGAGGGCGGCGACGGCGACGACGACGACGAATAGAAGGAGGGCGGCGACGACGACGACGAATAGGAGGAGGAGGATGGGACAGGAGGTAGAAAGATCTGGGGCAGAAACAGTGGAGGAAGGAGATTTAGTGGTGGAAAATCGATGCAGTTCCTTGCAGCCCAAGGGTGCTGAAATGGTAGAGTGGGAATTATGGTGGGCCAGGAAAGAAGGAAGGGAAATGAAATATGGAGGAACGAGAAGCAGAATGTGGCCAGCGATAGGTAGACGTGTTTCGGGGTTGAGCAGGACTAGTGGAGTTGTGTGTGTGTGTGTGTGTGTGTGTGTGTGTGTGTGTGTGTGTGTGTGTGTGTGTGTGAGAGAGAGAGAGAGAGAGAGAGAGAGAGAGAGAGAGAGAGAGAGAGAGAGAGGGATCTCAGATTTTGCAACAATGCGTATTGTTATATTGTTATGGTTGACATGCCTTGTCACATGTCTTCCGAAAACAGCTAACTTCATTGTCATTGGGAATGGAGACCGGAGGCCTTTTCCTTGAGACAAAATTCCTCATGACTGTTCACTTCAATGCATGCTTTTTTTCGTTTTAATAAGTTCTGTGCCGCACCCCACCCCCGTTCCCTCCCTCCCTCCCTCTCTCATTCCCACTCACTCTCTCTCTCTCTCTCTCTCTCTCTCTCTCTCTCTCTCTCTCTCTCTCTCTGTGTGTGTGTGTGTGTGTGTGTGTGTGCGCGCGCGCGCGTATGTGAGGTATGAGTACACGCGCACAAGGGCATACAGATGGTATATACGCACTTTTTAGAATACTATGTTTTTGTGTTGGTATTTGAGTTAACTCCCTTCACGAAACGAAAGAAGGTCAACCGTACATATGACGTTACACAGCATGCATTGTACTGAAATGTATATTTATGTGATCTTATGAAAATCGAATCATAAGATACTTACTGTGTTCATCTTTTAATCAGCACGAGTTGCTTGTTAGTCGCTTTTGTCTTTAGCACTAATCTTGCTGCATACACATATATAGGTTTGTGATATGATTCATATGGCCCACTGATAACTCTTGTTCTTTTTATTCCTCTCATCGTTGCAAATGTTACCAGTTCGTTGTGAAAATAACGATGTGGAAACTATGGTTTTTACCTACCCAGTGAAAGTTGAAGCAAGACGCAGTTGAAGAAAAGGATATCAGATGTACTGTCCACTTTGAGTCGACGATATGTGGTTCATACCTGTTGCGCCTACTGGTATCATATTATGGATGGAGTTTAGTCGCGAGGGATGGCTGAAATTACACTCCATCTCCGCGTCGTATCAAGTTCATATCATGAAGCAAATCTTCGTCTGCTATGTACACTGTCATGCTTAGTTAGCCCTTCCAATCGATACGACCGCCTGAAGACTTTAGCAGCTGGAAGACGTTTCCAGATAGCCCACGTCGCCCGCTCAGTCTATGTATTCTTTGCTGGCATTTGAAACGTGAGAAGACCACGAAAGCTTCGTTCGACTAATGCCTCATCTCTGTGCGTCTCTTTCGAGCTTCTTGTATAAATTTGTGTTCTGGTTAGTTTCGAGGCTGGAGGAATGCAGGAGGGAAGGAGACGTAAGCCTACATGTATGCACTGTCTTGGCACGAACAAGCTTGAACGGTGACAAGAGAGTTTATTGTTGCTGTGCATTCTGCAGAACTGTCACTGTGCAGAGGAAGCACCAGGTTTGTGGGCATAATATGTGTGTGTGTGTGGGAATAAAAATCCTAAGTAGTTCTTGCTAATGGCATGCGAAGGACCGTGGATGAGTAAGTGGTGCTTTTCCTGCGTGAATCACGCCTACATTCAATGAGGCACTTGCTGGGTTTTTTTTCTTTCGGGTTTCCTGCTTCACCACGTACCCTTCTGTCTCCTCCCTCTTGTCTCCCCCGTCCTACTCGCAAATCACTCCCTACATCAAGTTCATACTCCCCCCTTCCACCCCCTCTCCACCCTTACCCCCTTCCTCTCTCTGTACTTCCAGTTTCCTTTTTTCATGTGATTATCTTCCACTTACAGGCTGCAAACCTTGAAAAAGTAATTTCCTTTTATTGAAAAATTCACTTCTCTGCTCTCCAATGCCTTTGAGGGTTTTTTCCCTTGCACTCTCAGTTTAGAGTTCTGCTTTTCATTACTCCTGCTTCCTGTGTGAGACAGCGCAGTTTTGTAGGTTTCATGTCTCCACTAGCCAAGCTGCGTAGGTGGGAATTTGCATGCAACTTCGTTCTCTGCATTTGAATGAACGCCTCTGTGTGTGTGTGTGTGTGTGTGTGTGTGTGTGTGTGCGCGTGTGTGTGTGTGTGCGCGTGCATATGCGTGCGTGCGTGTGCGTGCGTGCGTGTGTGTGTGTGTGTGTGTGTGTTGTGTGTGTGTTGCGTGTTGCGTGTGTGTGTGTATGTGTTGTGTGTGTGTTGCGTGTGCGTGCGTGCGTGTATATGCGCGCGTGCGTGTGTGTGATGTGTGTGTGCATGCGTGTGCTCATAAGCGCGTGTGTGCATGCGTGTGTGTATTTTGTGTGTGCATGCGTGCGTGTACATGTGTGTATGAGAGTGAGTGTGTTAGTTTGCGTGTGTGTGTGCGCGCATGCATGCGTGCATATGTGTATATGTGCATGCGCGCGCATACGTGCATGTACGATATGTGTGGGTGTCCGTTATGGACCTATTTCAGCTGCTTTCTCTTTATGTCTGTATGTGCGTTTGTATATGTTGGTGAGTGTGTGTGTGTGTTCGTGCTTGTGAGAGAGTGTCTGAAGCTTCTGGAAAAGTATTCACGAATCGTACAAAAGAGTGCTGTGTTTTAATTAGCGTGGACGTGTATATTTCTGGTTGGCTAATGATGCACCCAGTTTCTCTATGCCATATGTGTATGAACAGTTTGCTGTGTTTCTTTGAGTCATTATCTTATAACATATATGCTTTCCGTACAAAAAGCTGTCATGTTTAGACGTTGAGCAAAAAATGTAACATGTATCTAAACGAAATAGGGCCTACATATTTCGGACAACGTCTAAACTAATATAACCTCTTTGATTGATTGATTGATTGACTGATTGACTGACAGACTGACTGACTGGCTGGCTGGCTGGCTGGCTGGCTGGCTGACTGACTGACTGACTGACTGACTGACTGACTGACTGGTTGGTTGGTTGGTTGGTTGGTTAGTCCCAAAAGGAAATACATTTAATACGCGTTAATTCTAATGAGTCGAAAAGCGACTGAGCACAAATGAGGGAGAAAAATGGCGAATGCCTCGTCTTCCCCACCAAACGTTACGATGTCTAGTTTTTGCAGTGACTCAGAAGCCGCCACTTTCCTGTAGAACTCCGTGTACTTAAACCAAAAGCACCAACCATTCGGTGATCTATAAATAGTCTGAGGAATTCGTCAGCACAGGCATAACGTTGATGTAAAAGTAAACTCATTGTCTGACGGCACAGATGTACGGGAAATCCTTTTGAGTAGCTTGCCTCCACTGCCTCCACTGCCTCCCCCCCCCCCCCCCCCCCCCCCCCTCCCCCAAGTCCAGCCTCACCAAGGATCTTTGGCCTCACGCTATACGGGGCTGGAAAACAATCACCCAGGCAAGGTTTTAAAATGGTGCAGTGACCTGGGCAATCGCGTCCAAACCACAGGAATGGCGTGGGCGGTTAAGGGAAAGAGGGAGGGGGATGATGTTTGAAAAAAAGGGGGGGGGGGAGGGTATGTGTGGGCTGGTTGACAAGTCGTGAAAGTCAGGGCGAGCGGTGAGAGGCAGTGTTTCCCTATGTTTTGCTGCACTTGCTGTGTTAAGCCACGGCCTGCACCAGCCGCGTGCACTGTTTGCAGGACCTTGAACAAACGTCTCTAATGCTGCAACTTTCACGGCTGGGGCAGCCCCACGACTCAACCACGCAGTGCGTGGGCCATAGACTGCTGACAGAGTTCTGTTTAAAATGAGAGAGAGAGAGAGAGAGAGAGAGAGAGAGAGAGAGAGAGAGAGAGAGAGGTGGGGGAGGGAGGCAGACAGACAGACAGACACACACACACACACACACACACACACACACACACACAACAGACAGACAGACAGACAGACAGACAGACAAACAGACAGACACACAGACAGACACACAGACACACAGACACACAGACACACAAACAGACACACAGACAGGAAACAGACAAACAGACAGACACATAGACACACAGACAGACACACAGACAGGAAACAGACAGACACAGAACAGACAGACAGACAGACAGACAGACAGACAGACAGACAGACAGACAGACAGACAGACAGACAGAGAGACACACAGACAGACAGACACACATACATACAGACAGACACACAGAACATACAGCATAAGAGAAATAAAATATCTTGTTGGCAACCGGATGTATTGGAAAATGTGTGTGTGTGTGTGTGTGTGTGTGTGTGTGTGTGTGTGTGTGTGTGTGTGTGTGTGTGTGTGCGTGCGTGTGCGTGCACGCGCGCGCGTTTGTGTAGGTGTGTAAGTGTGCGTGTGCGTGCATATATATGTGTATGTTTGTGTGCTTGTGTTTACGCCTGACTATTCAACGGCGGATGATGCACGTCGTGCAACGCATGCTTAAAAGTGTGAATTTCGTTTCGTGCCTAAGTTTGAAACGCAAAACTGACGTACGCTTGAGCTTGCTCCGAAGAGAAGAGGGGAAGCCGCGAGAGAGAATTTCACGCTGCAACCTATGCGTGGTGATGAGGACTTTTTACCTTACAGCTACGGAATAAGCCACTCTTCCCTTTCTAATCTAGCAAACTGGTTTTTTGTGTTTTTTTCACCACTGATCAACTCAGGCACGACTCAGACGATTTCATCTATATGATCTTTTCTGTGTTTTCTACCTCCTGTTATTTATTCATACATCCGCTTTCGCAGAAACATCTGTGTAGCAAAGTGTCACACACACCAAGACCATGCCCAAAATCTCGAGAGAATCGCGAGGGCTAGGCGTTGCCTACGTTCCTCGCTCATAAGGACCCACTCGCCGAGAAGGCGAGAGGCAGAGGGAGGTCCGGAGCTCCCTCAATTGGTGTGTTCTATGAAGTGAAAAACTTATGTGATATCTGAATCGTCAGTTGTTTTGTCTATCGGCAACGTCTTCACCGACTATGGCGCCAGGACGCAGCCATGTTCTTACCCCTTGCGAGATGATTGGGCGTTTTTCTAGCTGTAGGAGCATCTACCTCGCCCTCGACTAGCCATTCAGGGAGGAATAGCGAGATTTGTGGCCAAACAAACGCGCCCCAGAAATACCCAATACACCTACTCCTCTCTCTCTCTCTCTCTCTCTCTCTCTCTCTCTCTCTCTCTCTCTCTCTCTCTCTCTCTATATATATATATATATATATATATATATATATATATATATATATATATATATATATATATATACAAATGAACACTCGAACAGCAAATGTTTCCGTGTACGTATACTTTTCCATTCTCGAACCTTGAGAAGCACATTACAGGCACTGTTCTCTCCGAACACCAGCTCAACTCGCACTGTCTTAGCCATTTTGGCTCATCCGGGTCTCTGCATTAAAGAAGCTCCGGACCTCCCTCGGCTTCCCGCCTTCACGACGAGTGCGTCCTTTTGAGCGAAGAACGTAGGCAACGCCTAACCCTCGCGATTCTTTCGAGATTTTGGACCAAACAAACACGCCCCATGATTCGTAATTGAAAATTCCTTCCTCTCACGTAAAACCAATGAGCTTTGTCTGTTCTAATAATAAGTTTCCCTCTCTTTTAGTCCATATGACTACACGATCTTTATTCGCTTCTGTTTTCAGCAAAGTTCCTGGAAGAAGATTCGAAGTATCATCAAGTGGTCGCCATTCATCCAAGTCTTCAAAAAGCACCGGTATCCATGGATTCAGCTGGCGGGTCACCAAGGTAACGTGTTTTCCGCATTCAGGCTTTTTGTGTATTCCTCTCTCTGTAGTGGCTTTCTTCGTGGGGGGTTGGGGTGGTGTGGGGGGGATAGGGGTGGCGAGTGTTCGACCTAGATATGGGGTCCGTCAAATGCATTACCGGCGTTTCCTATATGGTAAACTCCGTAATCTCTTTCGATGCTTGAGATCGTGGTTAGCGGGATACATCTGGGGTGATAACATCCCCAGATTTTATTTCATCCAACTCGACTGACCCTGAATGGGAGTTATGCCTGACGACGAGATGGGACATTTCCGTCGTCAGCATGGTCGTTCACACTGGGATGGACTTGACGTCGTCAGCATGGTCGTTCACACTGGGATGGACTTGACGTCGTCAGCATGGTCGTTCACACTGGGATGGACTTGACGTCGTCAGCATGGTCGTTCACACTGGGATGGACTTGACGTCGTCAGCATGTAGCGTGCAAAATAGTAACCCGTGCAAAACAGTAACCGGAAGTCATCGCAGAGTTATCTGCGAGGGACGTGCTTTATGCAATTTACCGCTCCTGCACCTGTACTTCGCATGGAATATATTCCGATAAACGACGCATTAGTTGCTTTACGAGGTATTGGTGCATTTGTGTAGTTTAACACATGATGTAGCGTTCAAAAAAGTTTTTCCCCGTGTAAAGCCGTCTCCCCTGCCGGAAATAATATGGGAGTCACCTCCCTGTAGTCTGTTTGTAGTCTGGTTTTATAAAACGCGACCGTTGACTGACTTGGCACGCCCGGGGAGTTATGCTAAGATCCGGCCGCGTAAATATATCTGCGTTTTGTGACAAACGTCTTGCTCGGCGGTACTGTACTCCATGCACCTTAACGGTGCGCGTGATTCGGGTGTAATCTTAAGCTAAACGACGTTCCGAATGTTTCCGACTTCGACCATTTCAGCAGCGCCAATAAACGTCGTTTAGCTTAAGATTACACCCGAATCACGCGCACCGTTAAGGTGCATGGAGTACAGTACCGCCGAGAAAGACGTTTGTCACAAAACGCAGATATATTTACGCGGCCGGATCTTAGCATAACTCCCTGGGCGTGCCAAGTCAGTCAGGCGGAGTGGCGGGTGCCGTCTCTTTTTAGAGTGGAATTCTCAGCACGTCCCTCGCAGATAACTCTGCGATGACTTCCGGTTACTGTTTTGCACGGGTTACTATTTTGCACGCTACACAGCATGGTCGTTCACACTGGGATGGACTTGACGTCGTCAGCATGGTCGTTCACACTGGGATGGACTTGACGTCGTCAGCATGGTCGTTCACACTGGGATGGACTTGACGTCGTCAGCATGGTCGTTCTCACTGGGATGGACTTGACGTCGTCAGCATGGTCGTTCACACTGGGATGGACTTGACGTCGTCAGCATGGTCGTTCACACTGGGATGGACTTGACGTCGTCAGCATGGTCGTTCACACTGGGATGGACTTGACGTCGTCAGCATGGTCGTTCTCACTGGGATGGACTTGACGTCGTCAGCATGGTCGTTCACACTGGGATGGACTTGACGTCGGTGTAAGGACCAGTAGTGCCCCGTCTGACGTCAAGCTCTTCTGATTGCATCTACCACTATTTAGAACTGCACCGTATCACCACCCTCCCGGCCATGCGCTTGTCTGTGTACCTTTCATGTGGAGAGTGGTTGTGAATAGCTGTGAACACGTTAATTCTAACCGTCTTTCGTGCGGAGGAAAACGCGATTAGCCCCGCTCTGTTTGACTTAGGTGTTGATGGCGATGTGTCCCTGTCCTGACGCAGCAGACCACAACGCTTGGGATGCTTTTGTCACCTGGAAAAATTGCATTCAATGGCCGGAGAAGAGTTCACCAGGGGCCATATGGTAATTAGCAGCACAGCCATGACGGTAGGTTGCATAACATCCGGTGCTATATGGTGGGGTATGTTTCGGGTCTGTGTTAAGGAGTGATTATCGCTAGATCATGGCAAAAGGATGGCATTAAAGCATGCAAAAAGTTTAATTAGTTAAAAAAAACTAAACGAAAATAGTCATAATAGACTATTGTAACGTATACTTTCTGCAGAAAACCCACAGAAGATAAGTAAACAAACCACACCGTACGTACCTAGCAGACGAACACGATCGAACCGTAACCACTACGCCAGCAGACGATCGAGCTAGTGTGATATAATGTTTCATGTAAAGCTCGAATGAGTGGCAGCAGATAACTGTTTAGTTCTGGCTTGGATTGACTATTTCGTTTCCCTGGTCAGGCGAGGACAGAAAATTCACGATCATCGAGTCGATGAGTGCATGATCAACTTGCCCGCATTCGGCGTAATGTAACGTGTAAGATTATGACAAGAAAATGGCATTAAAGCACAAAACAAAGTTTCATGACAACTAAATTCACCAATTATATGAATAGCTGACCTACTATATTCCTTGGACTGCAGGCGACGCGTAAAATAGAACCCAAACAACGGCGGTAAATGAAAGTCGCTTAAAACACAGGGCGAGCACAGATGCAAATTTTCGACTTAAAAGTCTTTTTCAGACATAAAACAAACACATAACTGAACTGTGCAGGGTAAAATGTCCACTGAGCAGGGATATTTTACATTACTCAGTGGATGACGAGTTTTAAGTTCCATAAAATCGTGAAACTTGTAAGAGTAAAATCAGCTCACGGTAACCACATGATGCAGGGAAGAGTTAGAGAGGGAGAGGGAGAGGGAGAGGGAGAAGAGGGGGGGGGGGGGGGGGGGGGGGGGTTAAAAATGGGTAGGAGGAAGTGGGGGGCGGAAAGCAAAGCGGTGGTGTATGCGCGTGTGTGCGCGTGTGCGTGATTGTGTGTGAAAGAAGAAAAAGAAGTAGAGATTTGAAAGAGGGATGTCAAATGGTTAAACAACATTAAAATAAGCTTAGTACATAAAGTATGCTTAAGAGTCGAGATACAACCTTCCATTAAAGAAAGCTAGAATGCGGAAACAAGGATGATATTGTTACATCTACTATTGTACATTCTTTGGAACAAAAGAGCAAATAAATAGATAAATAGATCAACGGTAAAAACTCGATGAGTGTCTATTTGGATAAAAACAGACTAAGTTAAAAGTAGATGCAGCAAATTTAAATTTCGTTCAAACCAAGAGGTTTTTTGGTACCCAGTTTGTGGATCACATAGGTCTCCATCTCTTTCCTCGCATTTGTGTCATGTTAAAAAAGTTTCCACACCCCTCGCACCCGCACATCCTGGACGGAATGAGTTGGTGAATTAAAATGATGTGCCACGGATTTGTCTCGATTATGGCGTATGTCTGCGAGGTGTTCTGAAAAGCGAGTGTTGAGACTACGGCCAGTCTCTCCCACATATATTTTTGAGCATTTGTGACATGTAATTGCATAAACTAAATCTGTGGAGTGACATGTGAAGTATTTTGTTATGTGCATGTTTCCTTTGGGGCCTTGGATGTGGATGGAGCTATGCAGAAATGGGCAGGTCTTGCAGCTAGTGAGGTTGCAGGGGTGAGTGCCAGGCGGGTGTTGGGCGGGGCCTGATAGGGAGGACCGGACGAGTATATCTCTGAGGTTAATACCTCGTTTATAGGCAATCATGGGTTTCTCAGTGAATATAGAGGTTGTTTCATCAGAAGATTTTAGAAGATGCCAGTTGGAGAGGAGAGTTGATCGAATCCGATCAGTGATGGGATGATACTGAAGTGTGAGGGTGGGTCTGAAGGAGTTTTTGGCTTGGGTGTGGGGTTTCAGGCATTCACCTCTGGATAAATTCTGCACCCGGTGGAGAGCGTTCTGTAGGACAGGAAGGGGATAGTGTCTATGCAGGAAAAAGTCAACCATTTCTTTGGATTTTGTGTTGAAGTCTTCATCACTGGAGCAGAGGCGTCGAAGGCGGAGAAGTTGGGAGAAAGGGATGCTGTTCTTGGTATGGGGGTTGTGGGAAGAGCTATAATGTAGGTAGCTGTGGGAGTCTGTAGCCTTGTAAAAGACAGAGGTATTGATGGTATTGTGGGTCAAGGAGACAAGTATGTCTAAGAATGTGATGGAGACATCAGAAATTTTGTAAGTGAAATGAATGTTGGGATGGAATCGTTGTATGGCATGGATGAAGTCGGTCAGCTGCTCTTTGTGAAGGGATGTGAAACCAAAAATATCATCTATGTATCTTTTGTAGAACTCAGGGGTGGGATTCAGATACTGTTTACAGAAAAGGTGTTCAAAGTAGCCCATGAAGAGACAGGCATAACTAGGGCCCATCTTGGTTCCCATGGCAACGCCACTGATTTGGTGAAAAGTTTCATCGTTAAAAGTGAATGTATTCAAAGTCAGGACCAGCTCGGCTAGGCGCACTAATGTGTGGGTGGGAGGTGTTTTGTCTGTGCGTTGGTTGAGGAAATGTGTAAGAGCTTTCAAACCGCCGGCGTGTGGGATGCTGGTATAGAGGGAAACTACATCTAGGGAAAAGAGATACTTGGGGGTAGTTCCTGGATGAGTTTTCTTATCTTCTAAAAGGTTCAAAGCATGTGTTGTGTCTTTGACATATGTAGGTAAGGATGTGACAAGAGGTTGTGGCAGTGTGTCTAGATAGTGGGAAATGTTCAGTGGGGCAGCTGCATGCTGAAACAATGAGTCTGCCAGGGTTGTTTGGTTTATGTATTTTAGGTAGCAGATAGAATTTGGAAGAGTGGGGTTGGTGTATAAGGAGATGCTTTGCTGTGGGAGGTAACTGGCCGTCAGTGATAAGTTTTTTATGGCGTTGTGAACAATTTTGTTGTTTAGATTAAGCGAGTCTCTGTGTACAGGTTTGTATCAGGGTACGTCTTCAAATTGTCTCTGGGTCTCTTGAATGTACAAGTCCCGTCTCCACACAACAACCGCTCCCCCTTTGTCAGCAGGCTTAATGACAATGTCATCTCTAGCTCTAAGAGTGTCCAAAGCGTTCTTCTCTTCACGTGATAAGTTCAATTGTCGAAACGGTGTAAACTTCATCTTGCGAATCTTGTCAAAACATACGTGTATATAACATTCAACTGTATTTAAAATACCATGTGGGGGTTCCTTTCGTGGCAGTGTTTGGAAAAAGACGACGGAAAATGTCGTGTGGTAACCGTGAGCTGATCTTACTCTTACAAGTTTCACGATTTTATGGAACTTAAAACTCGTCATCCACTGAGTAATGTAAAGTATCCCTGCTCAGTGGACATTTTACCCTGTACAGTTCAGTTGTGTGTTTGTTTTATGCACGAAGAAGACTTTTAAGTCAAAAATTTGCATCTGTGCTCGCCCTGTGTTATAAAGCGACTTTTATTTACCGCCGTTGTTTGGGTTCTATTAATAGCTGACCATTTTACACCTACAGCTAGTGCTCAAACCTTACAAATCAACCAAAACATACTGCGGGGAGTGTCCTGGTCACGCATCAAAACTCAGTGCACGAGTGATCGTTTCGCTTTTCTCTTATTTGTTTATCTGCTCCGACATGGTAAGCTGGCTGTGCCAAGAAACAAACATCTAAAATAATTAGAGTTAGTTGAAACATTTTTCTTTCTAAGGTAATGTCCGTGAGGAAGAAAAGGCGTTACGTTGACTTTCGCAAGCCCGATGCCTGTCGATTTTACCTCAACAAAATTGAGGTGATCGGCGGGCTCGATCCATACCAGCTGACGCTCCCTGTGGGTTAGGTGTGTGTGTGTGTGTGTGTGTGTGTGTGTGTGTGTGTGTGTGTGTGTGTGTGTGTGTGTGTGTGTGTGTGTGTGTGTGTGTGTAAGAATTGACCCACCGCGTCTCCCTTCGCGATTCGTAAGAGGCGAATAACTAGACCTGTACATCGTGACTTGATTTGCGCTCACTCGGAACTATTCTAGTGGTTTTTGTGCTCGGTGGCCTTACGTAGCATACAAAGGCTGATAAGCCGTAAAACTTCATCCATCCATCCACCCATCCATCCATCCATCCATCCATACCAGCTAACGAAGGACCAACTTGATCCGGAATTGAGGAACACTCCGCCAACGAGTGCCATGGATATATTTATTTTTGTACTCGGAACATCGGCGTACACGTTGGAAGAGTTTAAGTATTATAGGTCTTTGGAACTCTATCGATTCTTCGTAGCAGGATTCGTGGGAGATGTCTGCTGATTCTCGCCGGGTGTTTGTCTCGAAAGGTCAGATCTATTCTGTAAATTTTCTTTTTTCATCCTCCTCGTCTAGCTTCGGTCATCCTTTGCACAATAGGACCTAGATTGGTTTTCTCTGATGGTATAAAGTAGTAGAAGCGTTTGACTCCTCTTAATTTTTCTTTTTGTTGGTTGTTAAAAGACTTTTTCACGCAGCAAGAAGTCTGCATGGTTGCACGTCTCCCGTAGCACAGCTTAGCAGACAGCGCTCGCCTCCTACCAACATGGCTGAAAGCACGTGACTTCTACAAATAACTCCGGAAGTGACGACAACGCGTCTATACCGGCGTAATGATACACGAGACAGCAGTGTGCTTCACAGCCTAATGGAAGTGGTATTGCGCCAGAGCCTATTCCAGTGCCTTGGGGCATAAATCTTTTTTCCCCCATGAAGCGGAAAGGGAGAGACTCTTTAAAAGTCAAGATAGACGACACTTTAATTCTCATGGCCCCATTAAATCCTATTAAAACGCTCGTTCTTCACGTAGATGGGATCCCAGCTGAATGTGTGCATGTTAAATGTAAGCTTGCTGCTATCATGTGTTCCCATTTAAGCACTTACAGAATTATGCACGAGATAACATCCATTTTGACTGTAGAATGAATAATGCTCTCGCTCGGGACAGAATGACTGTTTGGCCACAGCTTCTCCATCTGAATACGTCCTTTAAGAAACAAATAGGCCAAAAGTATGCATACATTTCCGAATTTTGCTCTTGGGTTACAAACTACACAAGAAGGCTGACGCCCAGGTGTTACCATAGCTGAAAGACAGTTTTGCATCGTCCTGTAGGGAGGTTAGCGGTGCGATGCCAGGGGGATGAGAGGGAATCGCCAGTCACATGATTTACGAGCAGAGGAAGTCTCCAGTGTAAGAGGGCAACTAGGGGGCAGCGCCTGAGCAAATACACAGGCGGGCCAACGCAGACCTCTCGTTCCTTTGTAGTCAATAAAGCTCGTACGTACGCACCTCCCCGTGAAGTCAATATTCGAGTATATTTGGAAGGTCTGAAAGCCAAAAATACCACTGCAACATTGGGTTTCAAACATATGGTGACCTGAATGAAGGTTCACAGTTGACGCAGGCAATAAAGGTGGCAATGGATTTATGACGGGAAACCGCCCTTGTGGGCAAACAGACCAGATAGCCTATAAAACTCCTGCCATCATTCCCCTTCCCCACGTGACAATTGTTTTTGTTGACGTCTGATGGAGTCGTCGAAAGAGAATGTTTGCAGCTGGAAGAGTATAGTTAAGATATAAATCCGTCCTTTTTGATAATGAAGTCTTCAAATATGTTTTTGCAGTTGATGTAGCGTTGGAAAGTTTTGTTAAAGACGTGGAAATTAGTAAATGAGTCATTCTAGAATGTCCACTTTCCGGATCCCTGTTACCGTTCGTACTTGTGTAGTGATTGGATATTATACAATTTATTTCCCTGCCGCCTCAGTCCATCACAGGAGTCAGTTATCATATACAAGACTGAAGTGTAAACCGACCGATATGCACCGATATTAAACGTTGTGGGTGGGTGGGTGGTGCGTAGGGAAATCCGAAAATTACAATGAAGGCCAAACAGAAATGCTTGAATGGTGGCACCATCTTGCAGATGTCCGACCGACTCACGATGATGTGGAACTCCCATATTCAGTCCACACTGCAGCAAAGAGAAGACAGCTGTGTGCGTATTGCAGTGCTGGAAGTTTGCTGACGTAACGACATCGACAAGTGTTTAATTAATGGACTTTTGGACCCTCGAACTCACCATGAGCTCCAACCAGGACGGACAGTGTTCGTGTGAACGTAGGCCTATTCCGAATCAGCGACAACATTGACGGGTGCTTCGATATTGATAGAAGATACTCGAAATTACAGTTACGAGTTGCAGGAGATAAGAATGACTGTGATGAAAAGTATTATGAAACAAACGCAGCATTCAAAGTAGCACTTATCTGCTACCACCTACTCTCACAAAGACACGATGGAGACAGTTGATGCCACGTTTCTACGTAGATGATTACTGTTACAGTCTATACGAGCAATGGGAGGGGAGGTTCCTAATGTTGCGATGCAGTCAATGGCGCAAACCAACACCTGCAAACCAGTTTCTAGGCCGTTGCAGCAGCGACGCCAAAAGCCTTCATACGTGCAGATCTTGCATCTCGTGCAGACACTGCAAACCAAATGAAGGCTTGCTGTGAAGAACGCATCTGCTGGCTTGGTGGTTGATACTTCCGTTGCATCCTCTAAATGACACTGACAATTCAAATGTCGAAGTGCCTTTATCTAAAAATTTTACATCGTGTTGGAATAGGTCCAGATGAAGCATTGTAATTCCCTTGATCACTGTCGTCTGTTAATTCGTAGAGCTGCATTGTGATAATGCCATTGCGTCCACATACTTCTAGAACACGTACCCTTCCTGTTGGGACTTGCTGATGGATGTTTTGTGTGCATGTGCCTTTAGCGACTTCTTAAAACTGTCATTGAAACACAGCACGATCATCGCGATCGCCATCGTCTGCTTGCTGCTACAGGAAACTTCCAAGCGGGAGACGCAGGCTCCGTGCTCAAGAAGATGGACCCGAAGGAACATCTCTGTTTCATGAAGGTCATGAACGACACGCTCCGCCCCTACGTGCCCGAGTTCAGTGGTATCGTGGAAAAGAACGGAGAGAGTATCCTTTTTGCCCAAAATACTTGGTTCTTGTGTGTAACTGTGTGTGTGTGTGTGCGCGCGCGCGCGTGTGTGCATGTGTGTGTGTGTGTGTGTGTGTGTGCGCGCGTGCGTGTGTGCATATGTGTGTGTGTGTGTCTGTGTGTGTGTATGGTGGTGGTGGTGGTGGTGGTGTGTGTGTGTGTGTGTGTGTGTGTGTGTGTGTGTGTGTGTGTGTGTGGTGTGTGGTGTGTGTGGGTGGGGGTGTGAGTGTGTGTTTGCGTGTATGTGTGTGTGTATATAGGTGTGTGTATGTGTGTGTGTGTGTGTGTGTGTGTGTGTGTGTGTGTGTGTGTGTGGTGTGTGGTGTGTGTGGGTGGGGGTGTGAGTGTGTGTTTGCGTGTATGTGTGTGTGAATATGGGTGTGCGTGCGTGCGTGCGTGTGTGTGTTTACGTGTGTGTACGTGTTTATGTGTGTAATAATGAATTTGAATAATAAACTCTAATGAGTGTTTAATCGCTGGAAATGCTATTTTTGGGGGCCTTTCCTTTTTACAAAGTTCTCGTGCAGATTTTGCGGGTGAGAAACATTTTTCATTTTAAATTGAAACACACTTTTACTCGGCGAGATAGATGAAGGGAGAAAAAACACTTTTTGAGATATTCTTTTTTAAATGTGTGCTTATTTATCTTCTTACGTTACGTACCTTAGGAAGCAATGTTTTGTCACGTGCACGCTAACGATGGCAAACAGTGTGACAGACTACGAAATATTACGTTTTCCCTGAGGTTGTATTACTAATGTCATTTTATGTCATAAATGCAGTTATTTTCTTGATAAAGATAACAGCTCTTCATGTTACAGACTAGGAATCTGAAATCACGAACTCGAGGTTGCTTGCTGTACCTATACTATCAAACCCAAACTAATCTTTGCCCGCACTCGCAGTGTGTACCAAAATCCTCCTTTGTTCAGGGTAGTTTCCACTTACACCGTAGCTTATATATCCGAAAGATACCATAAACACGTCGCTATGTAAAATTACGCCTTAACCCTTCACCAGAATATCTGAAGCTACAGGATCTGCTGTGTGAGTACACCACCCCTTGTGTTATGGACATCAAGATGGGCGTCAGAACTTACTTGGAGGAGGAGCTGGAGAAAGCACGCAAGAAACCCACACTGAGAAAGGTATGCCTCACATACGACTGGTGTACTCTTGATATCTAGTATTTGTTTGCTAGAGCTCTCCCCTAGCTTAGCTACTGGAGTAGGGACCGAAAGCTCAGCAACCAGGCTAGCAGTTGATGAGCGGCTCTGTGTGGTACACACTCGAATACTTTTTTCCCACCCAGAAAAACCAGGCTTTGCACCCTTGTTCTTTTAATTTCTCTGTGTATTTGTGATTGTGGTGTTTGCTTGTTGCGTGGATCATACTTTTGCCTCTCGGCTCTTCCTCCTGCTACTCCTCCATCTCCTGCCGGTTTTGCATTCTCCTCCTGGTGTTCTTGAGTCACTGCTGCTGATGCTGCTCTTCCATCTCATCCTGTCTTTCCTATTTCTTCTTCTGCTTCACTAGATACCTTTTCTTCTGTGGCCGAGTGGTTAGCGCGTTGGACCTACAGTCGCTGCGGCCAGTGGGTGAGGCGTTCGAAGCTGCGCGGTTCCCAGAGTTGCATCCTTGAGCAAGGTGCCCAAATCGCATTGGTTCTCCTCACCCAGGAGTAAAACCGGGTACCTGTGAGGGGAAGGTTGGCAAAAACGGAGTGCGATTAACCCTTGTATGCGGCCAAGCGCCAGCATCGGGTTGAAATACTCCCCAGGGAGCGGAGTTCGTGCTGGTACCTGACTGTGCGTCTTAAATGTCTGTCACTATGTTTGTTGTGAGGGACCAGTGAGGATTGATCAAGATGCCCAGTGATCAGGGGGTAAAGTGTAAAGCGGTTTGAGACCCAGACAAAGGGTGTACGTCGCTATATAAAACCACACCTTTACCTTTTTTTCTCTTCCTTAGCTGCCCTACCTTGTCTTCCTATACCTCCCCGCCCTTCCCCTTCTCTATTGCTGCTGCTGCTACTGCTGGTCTTGCTCATACTGCTGCTGCTACTGCTGGTCTTGCTCATACTGGTGCTGCTACTGCTGGTCTTGCCCATACTGCTGCTGCTACTGCTGGTCTTGCTCATACTGCTGCTACTGCTGGTCTTGCTCATACTGCTGCTGCTGCTGCTGGTCTTGCTCATACTGGTGCTGCTACTGCTGGTCTTGCTCATACTGCTGCTGCTACTGCTGGTCTTGCTCATACTGCTGCTACTGCTGGTCTTGCTCATACTGCTGCTACTGCTGGTCTTGCTCATACTGCTGCTGCTGCTGCTGGTCTTGCTCATACTGCTGCTACTGCTGGTCTTGCTCATACTGGTGCTGCTACTGCTGGTCTTGCTCATACTGCTGCTACTGCTGGTCTTGCTCATACTGCTGCTACTGCTGGTCTTGCTCATACTGCTGCTACTGCTGGTCTTGCTCATACTGCTGCTACTGCTGGTCTTGCTCATACTGGTGCTGCTACTGCTGGTCTTGCTCATACTGCTGCTACTGCTGGTCCTGCTCATACTGCTGCTACTGCTGGTCTTGCTCATACTGGTGCTGCTACTGCTGGTCTTGCTCATACTGCTGCTGCTACTGCTGGTCCTGCTCATACTGGTGCTGCTACTGCTGGTCTTGCTCATACTGCTGCTACTGCTGGTCTTGCTCATACTGCTGCTACTGCTGGTCTTGCTCATACTGCTGCTGCTACTGCTGGTCTTGCTCATACTGCTGCTACTGCTGGTCTTGCTCATACTGCTGCTACTGCTGGTCTTGCTCATACTGCTGCTGCTACTGCTGGTCCTGCTCATACTGGTGCTGCTACTGCTGGTCTTGCTCATACTGCTGCTACTGCTGGTCTTGCTCATACTGCTGCTACTGCTGGTCTTGCTCATACTGCTGCTACTGCTGGTCTTGCTCATGCTGCTGCTACTGCTGGTCTTGCTCATACTGCTGCTACTGCTGGTCTTGCTCATACTGCTGCTGCTACTGCTGGTCTTGCTCATGCTGCTGCTACTGCTGGTCCTGCTCATACTGTTGCTACTGCTGGTCCTGCTCATACTGCTGCTACTGCTGGTCTTGCTCATACTGCTGCTACTGCTGGTCTTGCTCATACTGCTGCTACTGCTGGTCTTGCTCATACTGCTGCTGCTACTGCTGGTCTTGCTCATACTGCTGCTGCTACTGCTGGTCTTGCTCATGCTGCTGCTACTGCTGGTCTTGCTCATGCTGCTGCTGCTACTGTAACGCCTCTCACGTTCCTTCTCATCTTCTTCCGCTCATTCACTCCTCTTTTTATTACTGCTCTCATTCATTTTCTCCTTCCATATTTTTCTCTTCCCCTTCTCCTTTACCATTCTTTTACAGACACCTCTTTTCGCAACTTTAGTCGGATGCGATGGCGTTCCAGAGGGGCTGCAGCTCATGGCCAAGAAAGTAACTTAATCAGAATCTGCGTAATATTCGGCAACCCTCGCCCCCGTGAATCACCGTCAAGTATTGGTTCGGTGAGGTATGAAGGGATATAAAAATACCAGGCATTTACTGGTGAACGCATTTCAAATGCCTCGTGCACAAGAATGTAGACAGCTTGTTTTTGAAAGGCGATGGAAATTTTATCGTGACATACGTGTGAAGGTATGACACATCGCAACTGGGATTATGCATACTTTAATCATATTTCGAGGAAACATTCGCCTGCAAACTTCACTGCACGTAGAATCAAGGAAGCGTGGACACGCCCTGGTCAGTTTAAGAGACACAAGGCATGAATACAGCGCTCTGAAAGCGAGAACGTGAACAGGTGTGACCAACTCGAAATATTTTTAAATCTCCATTTGCATGCACACAGCGTTGCTTCAGTGCAAAGGCTGGCGTCAGCAAACTCGACGTGCATAGATCTAAGGAAAGAAAGCCTGCGGGATGGCAAGGAGCATTGCAGCAAGGGAGGAGGGGGTTGGAGGAATGGGTGGGATGGGGTAGGGAGAAACATTCTTTAGAAAAGGAAGAAAGGGGAACAGAGGGCTGGGACTGGGTGGAGTAATGGCGACAGAGTAAACATCTGGCCCTGTGCATTTACAGAAAGAGGGACCGGAGGAAGGGTAGAGTGAAATAAAAGACAATCTGGCAGTAGGTGAGGTGGGCTAGGAGAGAGGGAGCGAATAATTGCAAAGTTCCACAGGAAAGTAGGAGTAGGTAAAGAGAGTGTTAATTAACTAGACTGAGATCTGGCAGAAATGGAGGAAAGACACAGCATCACTTAGATCCAATAGAGAGTAGGAGGAGGGGTGGGTAGGTGGGGGTGGGGGGTAGGATGAGCAATTAGCTGGCGAGGTGCGGAGGAGGTTGGAGACAGAAGACAAAGGGTAGTGGTGATGAGATGATGACGATGTGGCTGGGAGGAATAGAAGGTGAGACAGGAGGTGGGGGTAGAGTTGTCACTCCCTCTCCTGCGTGAATGTGTGTCAGTGCTCATCGTGCCGTGGCGGCTCAAGTTCCAGAAATAGGTTGACCCGCATTGACGTCAGCGCTGACCTCCCTTATCAGGATACTCGACAATTTCAATGCCCGGGCGTCAGAGGTCCCTGGGACACATCCGCCCCCCCCCCCCCTCTCTCTCTCCCCACCCCCTTTGTTTGCCCCCCCCCCCCCAACCTTGTCCTGCCTGCCCGCCTTTTCCTCCTGGTTGATTCTACTCATACACTCTCTTTCCTTCAACAATATCTCCTTAAATTCTGTGTCTCTAAATTCACTTGAGCTACAATACTTTGAAATCAGTACGCTTGTGGGGGTGAACAACTTACAAGCTCTCCACAACAGTGTTGGTTGTAGATCCTACTTCCCATATGCCACTCTCAATCCTTTTTCCGGACTGACATCTAACAATCCCTATTCCCACTAAGTCCCTTCCTCCCTCGTCCGCTTTGCTAGTATCTAAAAGCAAGGAAACGTTGACCAAAGATCCATAGAGTCTTTGCGTTGACCCACCAGCACTGCATCCGTTAGTCATTGTCCAAGTTTTCGACTGTCCTGCCACCTCGATCAGCTGCCTGTCTTTGTTAAGACCTCACTTTGAACTATTCTTTTAGTGTGTACTGTTTGTTGTCCGTGTATGTCTGCCCTGTTTCAACGTCTGTCTGTCTGTCTGTCTGTCTGTCTGTCTGTCTGTCTGTCTGTCTGTCTGTCTGTCTGTCTGTCTGTCTGTCTGTCTGTCTGTCTGTCTGTCTGTCTGTCTGTCTGTCTGTCTGTCTGTCATTCGCTTTCTCTCTCTCTCTCTCTCTCTCTCTCTCTCTCTCTCTCATCTGTTGTATGGGATGGCTCCATGGCAGGCACTTGAACAAGATTAAATCGCTGTACAGACGAGCTGCCAAGCTTATTATTTCCGACTCAACATTGTCTACGGATGAAAAGATAAAAAATCTTAGCTTACTACCCGCGCTTCCAAAAACACCTCGTCCTCAATAAATGCATCCTTATGCACAACATTGCTCATTCACGTGCACTGAAGTATCTTACTGATCTCTTCATTCGTCCCCAATACTTTTATTCTACCACAACCTAGAGTAGTCAATTTCAAAGGCAGAATTACATATTCAGGTGTTATGATATGGAATACACTCCCATAGCACCCAAGGAACAATATTTCCATGAAGTCTTTTAAAGCATCCATACGTGTTTATCTATTCAGATGATCTCACTGCTGTCGCGTGTACATATGACACGGATTTGCTTGAACTTGGACTCACTGAGCTGACAGTTGTCAAAGGCATCTACTAAAATCTTTGTCATTGTTGATCATGCATGTTCTTCATATACCTTACCAACTGTTGTACATAGATTAGCTACTGTGTACTTTTTCTTATGTATGCATGTTTTCATTTCTTTATGAGCAAGGACAATTTGTAAGATAGGCAGAAATGCCTAAAATTTTATCCTTGATAAATAAAGAATCAATCACTCAATCACTCAATCAATCAATCACTCAATCAATCAATCAATCTCTCTCTCTCTCTCTCTCTCTCTCTCTTTTCTGTCTGTCTGTCTGTGTCTGTCTGTCTGTCTGTCTGTCTGTCTGTCTGTCTGTCTGTCTGTCTGTCTGTCTGTCTGTCTGTCTGTCTGTCTGTCTGTCTCTCTCTCTCTCTCTCTTCCTCCCTCTGTCTGTGCCCCCCCCCCCCCCCCCCCCCCTCCAACCAGCACACCACGCGATGCGACCATTTCCCACGTACCAATCCAAAAAGCCACCCACACGCTACGAGCATAATATCGACGTTTTTCAGGCATTTGCCATGCGTGAACCTTCTGGTGCATGCAGAATGACTTGCCTTGTACCCATAAAATTTTATCAGGCTGAGCCCCCCTCCCCTCCCCTCCCCTCATCTCTCTCTCTCTCTCTCTCTCTCTCTCTCTCTCTCTCTCTCTCTCTCTCTCTCTCTCTCTCTCTGTACATATCACGTCATGTACGATCAAGTAGAGAGTGTAGCTTTCTGCTAAAAGGTACCAATGACTGGAAGCAAAAGGTGTAGCGTTGCCTGTTTATAATGCTCTGAAGGGAAGAGAAAGGAGTGGGTCAGCTGTGTAGCAGCTCATGAACGCATCGCTACACGATTTGTATTGTTGATCCGCGTAAGAAAAGACGTATTTGAATTGTTGATGTACTATCTATCATATTCAAAGGGCAGTTGACCTGTGAATTAAGTTCAGTTCATCTCTCTCTCTCTCTCTCTCTCTCTCTCTCTCTCTCTCTCTCTCTCTCTCTCTCTCTCTCACACACACACACACACACACACACACACACACACATACACGCACAAGATCATGCACGCATGCAAGAAAGGACCAAGACGCATAGAAAACAGAACACTTTGTACTAGTTCATCAGTGTGCCAGTTGCATACGTCATCGTGCTTGCAAGCACACGTGGTAGTTCACATTAATTTTTGTTCGAAAACAATTGAGTCACGGTGTCCTGAC